>PVKA01009519.1:0-21468 GCA_004027165.1 Ctenomys sociabilis | reverse complement strand
TCATTCCATTTGTGCCTGCTCCTAATAGCCATAATGGGTTGTTTCAACATCCATTCTTTGTCTCTTTGGTCCATTCCAGAAGTCATTGTTTTGTAGTCATTGTCACCAGTCTGACATAGTAATCATTGTTCTTTGCTCTAGAAGTCTAACTAAGAGTGATACATTCTAACTGAACTAATCATTAAAGCACTCCATACTTCAAGGTCCTTATTTATTATATAAGATAATTGGACTATATATTTGTTCATTTATTTTAATTCTCATACAGCTATTGCACTCAGTGTTCTGGCTTTTGAGACAGAGCGAAGCTATCCATTCCAAATATCAGAAAGAGGAAAGTTGTGTGAGATGATCTCTGAAGAGTTTCATATTACTAATAAGAATATGCTATTGATAAAGTTAAGACCATTCAGAAAGTAGGGCTTACCTCATTCTTCATATATATATAAAGAGCAGTCAATAGTATGTTGGTTTTATTTTAACACCATAAGAATCAAGATATTTTTGAGCAGTCCCAGATTCAAAAATTCTTCTAATAGAATGTGGTTGAAAGTAGCTTCAGCTAGATTGTTTACTGGGGATGGAATTAGTGTATTAGAAGGTAGATTTGGGGAAGTAAGCACTAAAAGGAAAGGATATAGATGCTCTAAGAAGGTACATTCAGTAATTTGTTCAATATTCATTGAGCCCCTATGTTCAAACATTAAAATAAAACACAAGACCCTTAGCATTTGTGCTTCTATAGCACACTGATTCTCCAATAGAACTTAAAATTTAATTGCAGTTTAAATTAATAGCACAATGATCAATGAGCCTTTGTGCATCCTCCATGCATAGGCTGTCTGCATTATGGAGTGGATCCCTTGCTTTCCAGTCCATAACCAAGGTATTTATTTGCTGTTGGAGAATTTTAATGAAGTCTGCCTGCCAGTGTGTCTTTTTAATGAAGTGCCTCATTGAACCCTACTGTTCGTGTACAATCAATAGAGAAGGAGACAGCAGCCAGTGACAATAATCGTTTTCTTACATGTTTACTGGTTTTGGACAATAAAACAATTACCATTACTGAGACCAAAAAGAAATATTCTTTCATCAACAGAAAACTGGGACCTACCATGCCGTGGATGGATGAACAGTGATGCAGCCGAAAGTTGGGTGGATGGGGAGGTTGCATGCGAGGGCTGCAATGTTGTGGGGTGGGGGACCCACTGGCTTTCTCTTATCATCTTGCATTTACCCTAAACCCACTGGGCTGTATGGGGCTCGGGTTCACAGTATGACCTAATGCCACACATGTACTTTAAACTACAGCTACACTCACAGTTCAGTTTGAGGTACTTATGTCTAAATGCTCTCCTACCAAAACATTTCCAGATATGTTACTAAAAAATACAGATATGTGAAAATTAGATACAAAGTTATGGGAAAAGGCTCAATATGTGCTGAAGATTGTTGGGTTATTCCTTTGGGAAACAGACTCTTGAAATTCAAAGGAATATGAGCATTATTTACTGAGGCTTTGGATATCCTCCCCTAATCCTCATGCAGTTTTAGATGGGGCTTTTTCAGAGGTGGCTGAATCTAGAGTGTGTGATTTATCTAATGCTGGGATTAAAGTTACATAATGATTGGATCAGTTTACTGATCAGACTGGCACCATCCTAATCTCAGTAAGCTGGATACAATATAAGGTACAGAAAGCGGGTTTTCTCTCTCTCCTTTCTTGCTTTTGCTGTCCTGTGCTGCCATGAACTGTTGTATCTCTGCTAATGTGTCACTCGTCCTTGGAGTCAGCTGATTATGGACTGAAATCTCTGTAAACTGTGAGCTAAATAAACCTTTCCTACTTTAACTTTGTGTGATGGACATTTGTCTCAAGAAGAGAGAAGTAACTCAGATATAAGTCTCACATTAAAAACCTTCTTTGTACCTTTATTCTGTGAGATGTTTTGCATTTTTTTTTTTTTGTCTTAAGTGCTATGTGATCTTTAAGCACTCTGAAACTTTTTCATCAATTAAATCATGTTTTGCCCCCACCCTCAAGGCAAACAACTTTTTGGAAATATCATTTTCATATTGGAAATCATATATTTATGATTAAAGTTGATTGTTTCCTAGCTAGTTGTAGTAATTTTCTATCCTTTATATTTCTTGAATCCACAGCTATGTTTCTAATCAATAACATACAAAAACTGGTGTCGGGCAAAGACAGCACCAAACACCAGCTAGGTGGGAAGCTGTTTTTATTATGATGATTTCCTTATATTGTACACACTGTGATATCCAGCTACACAAGCTCTGTGGTTAATATATTCAAAGTGAAAAGATTCCAAGTTCTTCAAAATTTGCATTCTCAATGGCTGTCTTCTTGAATGTCTCTACTTTAAAAACAATCTTCTGAAAATTCAGATCGTATTTAAATCGACTTTGAAAATTCCAGCAAGAAACTGTGTCCACATCATTGAAGAATCTAGTCTGTCGACATCCCTTGCTTCCCCCTAGCCAAAGAGATAAGCCATTTTTTTTTTAATTGTAAAATTTTGCTTTCTTAAAAAAAAAAAAAATAAAGTTCTTAACATACAGCTAGCTAGGCTTCCAGGGAGTTATGGCACAGAAGGAGAAGGGGACAAAGGACATAGTGCCAAGCTGTGGGAGAGGTAAAATGGAAACATTGAGTAAGGCTCTAAAGCAAATTTATTGGGTGGACTGCAATTCTGGTCCTGCAATTCTAATGCCTCTGGAGCTGTCCAGGAACCACAAAGCCCAAGAAGAGAAATGTACTTTGGATCCAATCTGCCCAGACTCCTGACTACACCTTAGCTTCACCTCCTACACAATTCTTACTTGTTAATGTGCCGATTTAAGAAAGACAACAGTGACCTTGAGGTCTACTGAGCATTTTCCAGCAAACAGAAGAAAGCCCTTGCTCCGTTGCCATTTCCTCTCCTAAGCATCTCTGCCATTTGTATTTGTTTTCCTCTTCCCAAAGTTAGTCTTCTCTGACAGGCCAAGGGTTCAGAATATACAAACCCACCCATTCTGAGTGTCAGAAGTTGTTGACTTGAGCCTTTTGCAGCTCAGCATATTAACACAGCTTCCCTTTTCATACCTCGTTTCTACACTGCTGGGTGGTTAAGACCAAGATAAAGCAAGACCTATACAACAAGAAATGTAACTTTTGTATCTGACAAGGTCAGTCAAGTCCCTTTAGAACTTACCCCAAAACCCTGTACCACACTTTGTAGATCCTTTGTCTGTGTCAGCCATGCGGATGAGTCATAGCCATTGCTTGACCAATTTGCAGTCTGTGAAAGCCTTAGAGAATGTTTTCTCTCCATGTGCTGAGAACTTTCTCATTAGGTATATTTATTTCATTACATAGCTATGTGGCTTCCTTTCTGTATTTAAATTAAACTTCTCTGACAACACTGAAAACAGGAACTTGGAATTCATGAAGTCTGTAGGCAACCATTTACTTAGTTCCCAGAGTTATGTAAAATTACTTGAAAAATAGAATGCTTTTGTGACACTATTTTTGTATAAAAATTAATAACACATTAAACTTTGAGAATTCTGAAAAAAAAAATGAGCTTTGAAAATTGGGAAGGGACTCCGCCATCCTCCTCGATCCCGCCCACTCCCACCCAGCCTCAGAGACCTCCCAAGACAGCACGGCCAACTCCAGCAGCCTACTCGATCCTGCCCATCAGCCTGAGACAGCGCCTGACTCCAGCGGCTTCCTGGATCCTGCCCCAAGATCTCCCAGTGAGTGGGAATTTGCAGGACTCACCAGGCTTCCCAGATCAGTGAGAGTGTGGTGAGTCTGAGGGAGAGCCATTGGCTTCTTCTCACATGCGCTACCCAGATCCCTACCCCGAAGCCCTCCAAGCCAGTAACTGGCCTGAAACCTCAGGACCCACTCACCAGCACCTCCCCGGATCCCCTGCTCTAAAGCCCATTGAACGAGTAGGAATTTCCCCGATTCCCTGGGCGTCAAAGTTCAGTGAGTGTAGAACCCCAGGCCCGCCATGCACCCTGCGGGAGAGACATTTCCCAGGGATTCCCTGTCCCCCCACCCCCCCATGACCTGGTGAGAGCTCCAGGCCCACCACGCCAGAGAAACATTTCCCAGCGATTGCCGGTCCCACCCCACAGCCCCAGACCCAGTGCAGGTTGGCCTGGAGTGAGAACTCCAAGCCTGCAACGCCGGAGGGACATTTCTCAGCAATCTCCAGTCCCATGCCACTGCCCGAAACCCAGCACAGCCTGGCCTGTGAGTGAGGGCTCCAGGCCCACTGCACCGGAGGGACCTTTCCCAGGCTTCTCGGGTTACGGCCTATAGACCCGTACCCAGTACAGCGTAGTTGACCCAGTACAGCCTTCTTGGTGAATAAGATCATCCACTATCCTTTTGTGAGCCGAGAAGACCCACCAAAGCTGAGGCCCACCCACCTAGAGAGCAACCTGCCTGACACAGGAGGGCTGGCCCCAGCAATTTTCCAGATCCTAGCCCCAAAGCCAGCTAAGACGGGGAATTTTCATTACTTGCTCTGCATCCCAGTTCAGTTCGTGCTCACCTGAACAGGGAACCAACAGAGGGGAACCAAAGGAGCTGCAGCAAAAAAGGACCTGGACACAACACCTAGATCCAGGATAGGCATACCTGGGTAATCTCAAACTTAATACACTGGCACCCAAATCTCATAACAAGCTAAGGTTATAGCTGCACCAAAGCTCTACACCAAAGGTCAAAGGTCAGTGCTATACAAAATGACAAAGACAAGGGGGAAAATGCAATCCCAGACCTCAAGTCCACCAGTAAGGGCAGAGGACACTAGCTCAGCTGCAATGAATGAATTAACAGATACAGCAGCAAAGGAACAACAGCAGAAAGCTATAGAGGAAATAAAACAAGAAGTAATTCCTCAAATTAAAAAAGATATATCTGAATATATAGTACCTGAAATAAAGAATGAATTCCAGAAACATTGGGTGGAAAAACTATGCTCACCCAGAACAAGTGCAGAGAGCACTATTCCAGCTGAAATATATGAATTAACAGCATCTGAACCAAAGAAACAACAGCAGAAAGATCATGAGGAACTCAAAGCAGAAATAAGTTCTGAAATCAAAAAAGAATTCTTTGAAAAAAAAGAATTTTTTGAAATCATAGCATCTGAAATACAGAAACAAGTCCAGAAATATACAGAGGAAACCCAACTTGGAAGAAACACTGAAGAAAAAGAAGTAATAACTACCTCTAAAGAAGACATGGATAAAAAAATTGAGATCAGAAATATGATGGATTCCTTGAATGAGCAATACAGAAAAGAAATAGAACACATGAAACACAGTCAAAGAGATATAGAAGAACTAAAAATATCAATCATGAGTCTACAAAACCATTTGAGTGAAAGCGACGACAGAATTTTAGATCTTGAAGGTGCTGGAGTGAAAAAGTGAGAAAGGATCTCGTAAAAACAACAAGAATGCAGGAAAAAATAATCCATCACCTGCAAGATGATGCCAGGATGAACAATGTGAGAATAATTAGTATCAACGAGAATGAAGGAGTCAATACAAATGACATAAAAAGAATTTGGGGAGAAATAATCACAGAAAACTTCCCAAATATGAGGAAACAATCCAACATTCAAGTCACCGAAGTATACAGAACACCAAATAACTTCAACCTAAGTAGAAACACACTGAGACATATAATAGTTAAGATCCCAGAAATCCAACACAAAAATAATATACTGAAAGCTGCTAGAAAGAAGAAGGAGCTCACATTCAAAGGAAAACCCATCAGAATTACAGCCGACTTCTCTACACAAACAATGAAGTCAAGGAGAGCATGGACCTGAGTTCTTCAAGTCCTACACGAAAACAAATTCCAGCCCAGACTATTATACCCTGAAAAATTCTCTTTCAAGTTTGATGGAGAAGTGAAACACTTCCACGACAAAGAACAACTAAAGAATTTCATGATGACAAAGCCAGCCCTTCACAGGCTGCTGAAAGATGTTCTAGAGAGAGACCACAACGACCAGAACTCCATGAATGAGAATGGAAGGAACCCACTAAACAGGACAGACAATTAAACACAGGTTACAAAGGAGTAAACAGCACCAGGTAAATATCATGACAAACATAAGTCAGCACATTTCAATTATAACCATCAATGTAAATGGACTCAATTCTCCAATTAAGAGAAATAGACTGGCACAGTGGATTAGGAAACAAAGTCCAACAATATGCTGTATACAAGAAACACACTTAACTCAAAAGGGCATTCATAGGCTCAAAGTCAAAGGATGGAAAACAATACTACATGCCCCAGCACCTCAGAAAAAAGCAGGAGTAGCAATTCTGTTCTCAGACAGTCTCAACTTCAAACCAAGAATGATCAAACGACACAAAGAAGGCCACTATGTATTGGTCAGGGGAAAAATTCAAGAGCAAGAAGTAACACTCATAAGTATCTATGCACCAAACACAGGAGCACCCAACTATGTAAGACAAATCTTAAGGGACATGAAAAACTTAATGTCTAAGAACACAATCTTAACAGGAGACCTTAACACACCCTTATCTCAAAAAGATAGGTCAACTAGACAAAAAATTAGCAAGGAAATAGCAGAATGAACAAGGGCTTGGAACAAATGGACCTGGTGGACATATACAGAGTGTTCCACCCAACCACAGCTGAATACACATTTTTTTCAGCTGCACACGGGTCATTTTCCAAAATAGACCACATACTAGTCCAGAGGTCATACCTAAGTATATGCAAGAAAATAGAAATTATCCCATGCATACTATCTGACCACAATGCAATGAAACTGGAAATAAATGACAAAAGAAACCAGAAAAACCCACTAAATACATGGAAATTAAGTAACACCCTACTCAGCAATCAATAGGTTGCAGAAGAAATTCAACAATATCTACAATTCAATGAAAATTCAAGTACAACTTACCAGAATTTATGGGATGCAATGAAAGCAGTTCTTAGAGGGAAAATCATAGCTATGAACTCATTAGGAAAACAGAAAGGGAACAAATTAGCACCCTAATGTTGCACCTCCGACAACTAGAAAAAGAAGAGCAAACGAAACCCAGAGCGCAAAGACTTGAAGAAATCATAAAGATTAGAGCATAAATTAATTGAATTGAGATGAAGAAAATAGTTCAAAGAATCCACAAATCAAAAAGTTGGTTCTTTGAAAAACTAAATAAAGTTGATAAGCCTCTTGCCAACCTCATCAAAAAGAGGCAAAAGAAAATTCAAGTACAAGTGATAAGGAATGAAAAGGGTGAAATCACCACAGAGCCAGCGGAAATTCAGAAGATTATCAATAGTTACTTCGAGAATCTTTACGCTCACAGAATAGAAGACACAGAAGAAATGGACAGATTCTGCAAAAGGTACAAATTTAAAAAAACTGAATCAAGAAGATATAACAACTTTCAATAAGCCGATAACAGCCAATGAAATACAAAACGTAATAAAAAGCCTACCGACAAAGAAGAGTCCAGGTCCTGATGGATTCACAGCTGAATTCTACAAGAAATTTATAGTAGATATAATCCCCACACTCCACAAACTCTTCAGTATTTTCTGTAACCTTTGGTCAGTGTCAATATTGGAATACCAGGAAGAACAGCTGTTTAGAATAATTATGTCACTTTTGGCTATAGTGGTAACATCAGCAATGACAATAACATCAGACACAGTCTAGAATATGACACATTGAAGTAACTATTAATTTGCTGCCTTTAAACATATGAACTATATTTGTGGTTGTATAATAAAATCTAAAACAAACCAGAAAAAAAAAAAAAAAGAAAATTGGGAAGGATACTTCACTTCTCTAAATCACATGTATTCAACAAGTATTCATTGAGTTTACTAATGTGAATTTAAGGGCACCTAAGACAGGTGTCATGTAATATGCTCACTTTCTTTTGAAAGAAGGAAGTATGAATTGCAGGACAAAGGGACATTTAATGTACTGTTGAGTGGCACCAAATGCTTTAAAGAAAAGCAGGGCAAAGGAAAAAAAGGTGAAGAAGGGGAGTTTGTTTGCTTACAAAAGGGCTCTGTGGGTGGGAGGGCTTGATCTGAGATTACACAAGGTAGGGGGGCATGGAGGAAGGGTGGGGATAGCAGACTCTGAGATGGACTAACTTCACTGCTCTGAGGATGGCAAGGAGAGGGCCCTCACTGGAGCTTCACTGGTGGCCAGAATAGAAGGACATGGGGTTAAGGAGCTCTGTGGGGCCAGGGCATGTGTACCTTTTGGACTACTGTGGAACTCCAGAGTTTATGCAGTGGTAGGAAACAGTTGGAGGAGTATAACAAAAATAGTACAGTATGGTTTCTTTTTTACAAAAATGATTCTCATTGATTTCGTGGAAAATGGACAACATGCTGGCAAATGAGGGAGCAAAAAGACCGGGGCTCCTTCTGCTCTGTTTGCTTCCATGTTATTTTAAGGGCTGTGGCAAGGGATGATGGTAGTTTACTAATCTGAGAGTAGTGGGAACAAAAATTGCAATGCGCTGTTGTGAGAATTAAGTGAGATAACAAATGTTAGTGGCTTAGCAAAGTGCCCGGTGCAGAGTGATGCATCTGCGTGAGGTTTGTTTGTTTGCTGCGGTATTAGAGCTTGAACCCAAGGGCACTTTACCAGGGAGCTACATCCCCCCACCCCCAGCCCATTTGTTTATTTATTTTACTAAATTGACACAGGACTTCACTAAATTGCCTAGGCAGGACTCAGAGGATATCCTCCTGCTTCAGCCTTCCTCAGAACTGCGGGAACATTTTCTATTTTTACTCTTGTAGTTTTGTATAAGGTGATTCTTCTACCCCTAGCGCAGCTCCTTTTCTCAACATTGGCATGCCTGTTTCTCAAAAACTTCTGAATATTTTTCACTTCCTTCCAAATATTTCCTCGAGGGTCCTAGAGCAACGCTGCGTATTGGAAGATTTATGTATGCGATTAAACATGTTCAAAATGTTTTATCTAAGTGTTTTTATCAGTGGTGGTTGTAAAGCCTGTGTTTGCGACATAAGAGGTAGTATGGGGGAGTGTACTGACACAGTATCGCCTCCAGGGGGCATCTGGTAATGCAAGGGTTGTTGATGGAACTTAGGACCATAGGGAGACAATAGTGAGGGGGTGAGATTTGGGGAGGCACAGTAGGACAGCCCTGCACAACAAATGATTTCCCCATTCAAACGGGAAACATTTCGGTGACAGGAAGTTCTCTGTCCAGGTTGTGCATGGCCCTTCCCAGGGAAGTTTAGCTTTGAGCTGAAGATCAGCTCCCAGGGTCATCCTAACAAGTACAAATCCTGGGAGCCAAGGCACTTTGTTTACTACTAAGTCTTAGCTTCCTTATTCACAAAATGGGAGCATTTCTTCTCGGAAGGTTAAGGAAAAACAGTAAGATAATATGTGTATGCATTTATTAGATTATAGAGCATTCTAAAACCAGATAATCTGTCTCTCAGTTCATACAAGTTGCTAATGAGATAAAAAAAAATATAGCCTCTGCCTTAGAAAATTTATAATTCAATTACCAGTGACAAAAGAGCTACAAGCTCCTATTAGAAAAAAAAAAAAAAAAGAGGAAATGTGCTTTCAGGATTATAGGCCTGGTTTTCAGAAACCAAACATCTTATATTCAATTAAACACTGCAGATGCCTATTCTTCTTTCTCTCAGCAAAGGACACTTTCCCAAGCATAGTCATATTGTATTATAATACATTTCGGCAAAAATACTCAAAACCATTGCCTTTATTTCAGCTTTTAAAGACAAAATTGTAAATGACATTGTGTATGACACTCAAATTCTTTTACAAAGCCACAAATCAACCTATTTTCTGCTTTGCTTTAAAAAAAAAATGACCATTTCCTGTATTGCAAAGCAATTTCAACAAGAGAAACTCTGATCAGCTAAAATAGAACTGAACTTATTCTTCCTAAAATTTTATTTTTTTCAGTTAGATAATAGTTAATGTCTATCAATTCATTTGTTGTATACTCACTAATAGATAATAATTATCATATAGTATAGACCAACTTGGCTCAAATTTTCACAATTTATCCTAAAGGACACTCCTATCCTAACTAAACACCCAGATGGAACCAGGAAGTATGGGATAGACTTTGTACAATTCTTTAGTTAAAATACCTTATTGTAGCAAAGTATCAACTAAAACAAAAAATTATGTCAGCATGTATTAAGATTAATAATTTGGAGAACTAAGTATATTAGATAAGATTACTTATTGTGGCAGACAGTGTTATCTAATCTATAATCACTCTCCCCCTTTCCTGCTAACAAATATTAGCTTGTTCGGGAAGTAGAAAGAGCCCCCTGCTTTGACGTAGATAGATTCTTCCATCAACTCCAGCATAAGGGTCTTAGTTTTTCCAATGTCATCACTATCCATGACTGGTTTAAAGGTAGAGATGACACCCAGCTTTATCCAATGAATTTTAAGTAAAAAACTATTGGGTATAGCTTTTGACGCATTATTTTAAAAAATAAGCTCTGGTTATGTATATATAATTCCTAGGGCAACTATTAATAATAGTAAGAGGTAAAATGATAACTAAGAAGTTGAGAGACAGAGAAGAAACAATTACATGGGAGGGGAAAAAAAGGGATACAAAGGAAGGACCATTCTGTATTTGTATGTACAAAATATGCAGCTACTTTCCCATAATTCTATGAGAAAAAAGATTTGCACTAGTAGTGTTTGGACAGGATATCCTGTCTACTTCTTGTACTATGGATAACCACTAGGAAGATAACAATGTAAAAAGTATTAATTATTGAAACTGTATTATAAATTAGCTTTTAAAAAAGATAAGTATACAGCTACATTCTCTTAATTCAATGAATAGAGGAATCTGCTCTACTAGTGTTTGTAAATAGAATATTATGTCTGCACCTTGTACAATAAATAACCACTAAGAAAATAATATGCAATGTATTAATTATTGACTCTGTTCTACTAATTTGATTTGAAACTGTCTCATTGCTATTTGTTCAATAAAATTATGGAAAAAAACAAAGCAAAGAAGGGAATAAAAATAACATGGGAGAACATAAAATGGAGGGGATACATGATAAAATGATGAATGGCCTAAAGCCAACCACATCCGTAAGAACATTAAATGTGAATGACCTAGCCAGGCATGATGGAGTACACGTGTAATTCCAGCTACTCAACAGGGAGAGGCAGGATTGTAAGTTCAAGGCTAGACTGAGCCATTTAGTGAGATTCTATCTCAAAATTTAAAAATAAATAGGCTGTGAATGTTGCTCAGAACTCTTCCATACAATATCATAAGCACACATGTGCACACACACACACACACAAATGCACATTAATGATATCACTTAAAAGATAAAGAGTATCAGCATGGGTAAAAAGAATATGGTGAAATTTTAAATTTTAAAGACCTATTCCAACAAAAAGCACATTGTCATCAATCCCTTCCAAATTATCCTTCACTTTGAACACAGTGATCCCATCTTGTCACTTTCTGAAGGATTTCTGGAAGTCGTTTTTCATGTCTTAGTTGTGCTATCCTGGCTGATTCAGTATCCTGAGCTGATTTAAATTGGTTACCTTTCATAGTCATTATGATTTGGAGGAAGAGCCTGTTATGGTTTTTTTATTTTTTTACAGAATCGTGGATTGAACTCAGGCCCTTATGCTTGCCGAGGAAGCACTTATTCCACTGAGCCATCTCCCCAGCCCAAGAGCCTGTTATGGTTTGTGTCTAGTTGTCCCCACAAAGCCTCATGAAGTCATGAGATGGGGACTTTAGAGTTTGAAATTAATTTATGATCTACTGGGATTATGGGTTTTAGTATTACTGGGATTATGGGTGTGAATACTACACCCCACCCTTGGTTTGGATAGCCTGAATGTAATGTAAGAGAGACAGACTTTATCTCTCTGTGACATTGTTGTTGTTCTGCAAGAACTGATGTTCTCTGCCAGTCTAGCCTCTCTGCCTTGGAGCAAGCCAAATATGGACTAAAACTGACTCAGGACATAAGAGAACCTGTACTGCAACATCATGAAACTCAGTTGAGCTCCAAATTTTTTGAACAAGGAGATTATGGAGCCACAGAGGAAAGAGATCGAAGTTCTATAGTGTGCCTGGGGAGAGTCACATGGAGAGAAAACTTTCTCTCAGGCTCTCACGGAGAGCAAACTGGTCAAGCATTGGTCGTGACTCATCCACATGGATGACACAGACAAAGGATCTACAGAATAATGTACAGGACTACAATTTAAACCCTGAGGGGACTTCACTGACCACATAAGAAACATAAAGTACATGTGTTGGTATATAAGTCTTGCTCTATCTAGGTCTTAACCATCCAGCAGAAAAGTATAAAAATGAAGTATACATCATGGGGCCATAATATTAAATTGAGCTGTAAATGGCTATGGTTGACAACTTCTTCGGATAACTCACCATTGTTGTGGAATGCTGGACTGTGTAGGACTGTGGTGTCGAGTTCAAGCACCTAAGTTAGTTGTATGACAGTGGAGTGCCCATCTTTGACAAGTGTAGACAAAGGAAGGGGTATAGAAAGGAAGAATCATGATGTGTGTGTATGGACAGTACAGTTGGGATAGATAACGCTGTGCTTCTACATAATTCTATGAGAGCCAAGATTTGCACTGATGGTGGTTGGACAGTATACTATGTCAGCTTCTAGTACTATGGACAACCACTAGGAAAATATCAAGGTAGAAAGTATTAATTATTGAATCTTTGATGTAATTCAGGTATAAAAAATAAGATACGTAAACAGCTACACTCTCTTTATTTACTGATAAGAGACATATGGTGTAATAATGTCTGTAAGTATAATATCATGTATGCACCTTCTATGATACCAAAACATTATGAAAACAGTTTGCAATGTATTAATTTATCAAATCCATTTTGTCAAGGTATCTTAAAAGTATCTCATTGATATTTGTACTTCAATAAAACAAAAATTAAAAAAAAATAAAAGAAAAAAAAACAAACAAATATGAACTAAAACCTTCCATAACTGTGAGCTAAATAAACCTTTCCATCTTTCATTTTGGGTGTTGGGTATTCGTCCCAGCAACAAGAGAAGAGTAACTAAGACAGAGCCAAAAAGCTGCACAGTACCAAATCCAGTGAGTAAGATGGCCGAGGACACACTGTAATGATTTCCTGAGCCTGTCTTTCCACTGGATGTCACTCAGCAGCAACACTCATCATCAAATTTCTGATCACATCTTGTAAAGACAGGAAAGAGGACTTCCGGAAAGCCTTCAGTAAATGGCACCATAACTGTGTCTGAAGTTAGGTGGACAATATTGGGAAGATTCAGAGTACATTCATGTCTCTTAGTGCATTAATTGATTTAAATTTAAACATTAGCCATATATTTTGCTCACAAGAAAACTCAAGTAGGTCTGAGAGTACATGAAATAAAAAACAAATACCATGAGTTCCTTTTAAAAACTCCTTAGGCAGGAGCTGGGGAGATGGCTCAGTGGAATAAGCACTTCCCTCCCTGGTTCTGCCAATAAATAAATAAATAAATACTCCTTAAGCAACCAAGAGGAGGTCAGAAAAATAAACAAAAAAGGAAACAACAAAAAATAGGAAAGACACACCCTATTTTGTCAGCAGTTACATTAGATGTGAACAAGATAAGCACACTAATTAGAAGATAACCATTGGCAGAATGTTTGGAAGAACATGACCTAACAATATACTGTCTATAGAAAATTCATTTCAGCTATGAAATGAATTCAAGTATGTTATCCAACTATGAATCATAAGGGTACTGTTATGGGTTAACTGTCTGAGACCTTCCAAAACTCATGTTAAAGACCCACAAAGGGTGGTACTCGGAAAAGCCAGTAAGCCTAAGAAAGCTGGCGAGGTTATATTAATATCAAATTAAATAGGCAGTAAGACAAAGAGTACTATCAAGGATAAAAAGGACCTTGTTGTAAAGATAAAAGGAGAAATCCATCTGAAAGGCATAACAACTATTAATGTATATGTGCCTCATAACAGAACCTTAAAATACATGAAATAAAAATTGATATCACTCCACTGTTATAATAACACATTTTCATCTATTTCTTTAAGCAAATGATAAAACAACTAGACCAAAAAAAATCAGGAAAGGAAAAAGAAAGATTTGAATGCTAATATCTGCTATCAATATAACCAATATTTACATATTATATTTATCAACCATAGAATATTATCTTCAAGGGCACATTTATCAGAATAGACCATATGCTAAGCTATAAAAAACATCTCAATAGTTTTTGTTTTTTGTTTTTTTTTATTTTCTTTTGATAACCCAGTCTTGCTGTATTGCCCAGGCTGGCCTTGAACTCATAACAATCTTCCTTTCTCAGCTTCCAAGTGTCAATAATTCTTTAGGAATTGATAGCATATAGGAAATCATTATCTGACCAAAGTAGAATTAAATTAGAAAACAATAAAAATAAAACATATAGGAAACCTCAAACATTTGACCCTAAACAACATTTTTTTAGATATGACAAAAAGTCAAAGAAAAATAGGGCAGGAATTTAGAAATTACTTTCACCACTACAGCAAGAATATCACATGTTTAATACTTCTATTAGTATTTAAGTTCTAAAACTATGATCTAAAATTTTATTTTAAGATAAAAATAACAGTAAATTCAAAGTAAGCAGAAGGAAAAAAGGAACATTAATTAGGGCAGAAATCAGTAACATCAAAAAGAGACAGTCAATAGAAAATTAACCAAGCAAAATTTAGTTCTTCTACAATAAAAGCAACAAAGAATTACTAAGTCCAAAATTTAAGTAATGCTGGAGAAAGAGAGAGAGAGAGAGAGAGAGAGAGAGAGAGAGAGAGAGAGAGAGAGAGAGAGAGAGAGAGCATTAGAACAGAATAGAGTCCATAAGTAGACTTAGGTGATTAGGAAAAAAGTGAAAGAACCCAATTAATCTATATGTAGGATTTAAAAAAAGACAGGGACAACAGCTACACATACAACAGAAATTAAAAGTAATATAAAATATTATGAAGTACTTCATACCAACAAATTCAGCAACTTAGGTAAAAGGTACAAATTTCTAGGAAAATAAAACTTACCAAAAATGACTCAGGAAGAAACGAAATCTGAGTAGTTGTATATCTGTTGAAGGAATTGAATTTGTTAGCAACAATGTCCCAGAAAGTTCAGGCCACCTGGTTTCACTGGTAAATTTTGGCAAACCAAAATGGAAGAAATACTATTGATCTCATGTGAAACTAAAAAGAAAAAGAGAAAAAGCAGGAGGAAACACTAACCATTCATGCTATGAGATCACCATTACTTTAATATGAAACAATATTACCAAAAAACATACATATCAATGTCTCCCCTAAACAGTGGCTCATGACTTTGTCTTCCCAGGAACTAAGTGGAAAGACAGACATTTTTTCATGTCATTCCTTTGGTAAGAGAGAGCCAGTGGACAAAGTAACAAGCACTAAGAATTACTTTTTCTGGGGCTGGGGAGATGGCTCAAGCATTTGCCTGGGAAGCTCAAAGGCCTGAGTTCCACAAAAAAAAAAAAAAAAAAAAAAAAAAAAAAATTAGTTTTCAATAAACGTTTGAAAAATTTTATTGTAAAATACTGAGGGATAAGTGAAGGTGTTATAACTTTCTTCTATGCCAACAAATTTTATTTCTACCTAGAATTAGACAACTATACAGATACTACAAATACAATAATAACACTGATAAAAGAAAATTGATAACTTATTAAGACCAATAATTTAGATAATATAAAGAAAATAATGATGATTAAAACCTTAAAAAAATTGTTTTTTGGAGCCCCATAGAGCTTATTCCTGGAAAGCAAACTAGAGAACATATGATATATGATATATCATACTTTTGGAGGAAGTGGTAAAATCACATCTTACAAGAAAATATTTTCTGAAAGTCATTATCATTTTAAGAATGTAATAATTAAAGAAATTTTCCAGAAAGGAAAAAAGGTGCTATCAGTACACATTTTTATTTTTATGTAACTCTTTTCATCTTCTTTTCTTTCTTTTATCATGAATTTATGGCAGGGTCTACAAGGTGTACAGGGTCTCACTACTTGGATCAAACTCATAGTGATCCTCCTGTTCTCAGCCTCCCAAGTGCTGGGATTACAGGCACGTGCCACGATGCTCAGTCTCAATCGCCATCAGAGCGCGCACTGGGGGTGGGGCTGGCATGGCACACAGGGCACGGCACACATGGCGCTTTAGTCTGCTGAGCTATCTGAGTGGCCCTCTTTCTTTCTTTCTTTCTTTCTTTCTTTCTTTCTTTCTTTCTTTCTTTCTTTCTTTCTTTCTTTCTTTTTCTATTTTTTTTAGGGTCTCACTATATAATGCAGGCTGGCCTCAAACTCACTTATGTAGCCCAGGCTGACCTTGAACTCATGACAATCCTCCTGCTTCAGCCTGCTGAGTACTGGGACTATTGGTGTTCACCACCATGCCCAGTATATTTTTGTATAATTCTTTTCAGCCTTTCCTGAAATTCATATATATGCTTAAAATAGTATTGTGCATTCTGTTTTTTCACAGAGGATATCAACTGTTTGTCTGCATAAGTTGTTTAATAAAAGCAGTAAAACATATTAGTTATGGATGATTTCTTTAACCTAATTTCACAGAAGGCATTTATTTGCCAGAAAATACAAAACCCTAATAGAGGGAGAAAATAAACTTATGAAAACATATGCCTTGTTCTTGTGTAAGAAAACTAAAATATCAAAAATATTTGCTAAAGTAGAATACACTAAGTACCACTTGCATTCTCCAGTTCACTCTCCTAACAACTTTATAATGTCATTTATCAAGAAATATTGGCAGGCTGGGGAGATAGCTTAGTGGTCTAAGCACCTGCCTGGCAAGTCCAAGGTCCTGGGTTCAATTCCCAGTACTATATGCCATGCCCATGCCGGCCCTAGAACTATAGGTGTGCCCTGCCAGCTACAGAAACCTGGCGTGATGGTGCATGCCTGTAATCCCAGCACTGGGGAGGCTGATACAGGAGGATCACTACAAGTCCGAGCTGCATAGCGTGGGCATATTAAATAAATAAATAAATATTAAAAACAACAGGAATATTGGTAAGCAAGAGAAGCACACAGTATCATTATTGATGATGATGATGACGACAATGAAAAGCATGATGAGCAGCAGGAGTACCAACAGCGTTGGCATCTTTCCAGAATGGCCTTAATACTTACTGCCTCACAGCAATGAATATTTCCAAAGAATCACACATCCATATAAACAGAGAAGTAGTGTGAGATAGGAATAATTCAAAGGAATGGATGGGAAAAATGTTAATATATCAAAATCCGATTGGTTAAATCTAAAAGTAGTTCCAAGTAGCAGCATTAGATATGAAAAACTATAAAAGTAGACTGGCACATATTTATGTCAGTTATGGAAAAATGATGCATGACAAAATAGAGGCAATTTTTAGATGTGCATAAAATACAAAAATTCTCTACTAGTATAAAATATTAAAAGCAACCAAGGAGACATAAATATGCAATAGACAATTGATAAAGAGGCATTTCAAATATATAAGGTCAGTACGTGGTTCAGCTTGACTTATAGTCAATGAGAGCAAACTATACATATAAGACTTACAGACACCAAACTGCCAAAATGAAAAATTGACAACTTCTTGGGTTTTGCTAATAAAGATACAATCTAAAAGGGCAGTTACACATTTATTAACATTTGACAATTAATTTAAACTCAAGATTGGTTGGTGGAAGTTCGAATTATAGAGCAGGGAAAGTTATTATTATTTACAGCCCTGAAAATGTATTTTACCATTTAGGAAATATATATAGTAATGAAATATATAAGAACAAGTGTCCTTTAATCTGATAGTTGCACTTAGGGTATTTTACAAGTAGTATCTGACCCAATATGTCCAATGTATTCGTACAAGCCTGGCCACATTTTCAACTTCTCTTGGTTTTGCTGCTCCCGCTACCTGTGGTAGGTTTGCCTGAAACAGTGATGGAGACTCTTTTAGAGCTTTCAGAGACACAAACAGCCCCTTGGTTCACCAACACTGGTCTAAAGCTATGATTCTCCCAGTTAGTGTTTGAGTCAAACACCTGGTCCAAGCATCCAAGCTAGTCTACAGCTTCCAGCAACAAGGTTTGCAGGGAGAGGCATGGGAACTCTCCCTTCCTCCTTGTTTAGTGCAGCTAAGAGAGCTGGGTTTTGCAAAATAATCATATTGCAAAACAATGAAAGGTGTTGGTAGCTGGTGACATCCAGCCAGAGGTCAGATTAGGTTAGCACATTACTTAATTTCTCCAGGTGACCCCAGGACAAAAATTCCTCAGCCCTTCCCCCCAGACCCTTGAATCTTGATGATCTATAAGACCAGGAGAGTCAACAACTGTTTAAAAGCATTTCTTGAGAACCTTCTAGGTATCAGACATTTCACTAAACCCAATGTTTTCCTTGGACTTATTCAAAGAAATCATGATAAGAAAATAATCACATCAGTGCAAAGGGTTTTGGAAGAATGAATGGTAGATTGTGGAGGATCATTAGGATGGCTCTCCTTGAAAGAAGACCATTTGTCTCCATTTTGGCTAACGTTAGTCATAGTTCTGTGTGTTGATATGTACAGAGCTTACTAGGATAATACTCTGCCCCTCAATTGGCATTAAGCAATACAAATGAGTCTAGCTGAAGCATTGATTTATAGCCTTTGATGCAAAGAGAAAGTGATGCCCTGCCTGTAACTCCCTACTACTAAACAGAAGCTAGGTCAAGTGACAATGCTGTCTGCTAGGACTGACCCTTAAAAAAGAGCCTGTGATGTCTTAGGACATGAAGGCCAGACATCAATGCTCAGGTAACTGATGAAAAACATAAGATACTTTCTCATACAATATTGTGTAGCTTCCTCCAAACTTAGAGGCTACTGGTTACTGCAGTCCAGTATGCTTCCTGCAAACCTCTCTCTGCATGTTGCAGAGGTGCTCTTGTGCCTCCTACCCAGCCCAGCTCATAGCACTTATGTACTTCTCACCATTCTCACAGTCACTCAACCCTGAGCCTCTCCCTTCTTTATGAATGAATAAAACCCAGGTTGGGCAGTGAGTCATGGACTTTGTCATAGTTAGCCATTGTTCTGAGTGGATTTAGGATCCCCTTGGCTCCCACAACTGCAGATATGTATTTGTCTCTTTATTCTCACTATGGGTTGCTCTGCAATTGTTAGGTTGGAATTTACTTAATAGAATTCCAGCAACTTTCCCCTGGGATTAAAAATATAAATTCTGGACTTCAATAAGGCCTGAACCGGCTCCATATAGTAGGTAGATCCAGGCTGTGCTTATTAAAATTTATTAAAATGCAGATTCCTGGGCTCCACTCCCCTTATCCTCCCATCTGAGAAGCCACAGTCTCTACTGATGGGACTAGGAAATCTTCCCCTGAAGTTCTTATATAAGCAGTTTGAGGGCTCCCCTGAAACAAAGAGTGCATTTAAAGGAGCTATAAGGTCTTTCTCATCTCCAAATTTTAGGCATATATTTTTCTTTCCAATGGCTTAAAGGAAGCTCATATAATGAATACACAAAAGAATAGGTCCAATGGAGTGGTAGTAGGTCAATTTGACAAAGCCTTTTTGGAAAACTTTGATGCTGTTCTATTTTATTAGGTAATGAGTCCCAAAGCCTAAGGTTCCCTCTTTGCTGTCACTTCTGTTACCCAATTTGTTTTCATTGGAAGACTTTCTGCTATAGCACTTTGTGAAATACCCAGTGTTCCAGCACATAGACAAAACTTGGCTCTTTTCCTGCTTATGATTTGGAGTTTATTGTGTCTCCATTGGGGACTTCCTGACACTACATGGCGGGAAAAAAAGATGAAGACCACATTCCTCAGATACACTTGTTAATTCCATACATGCCTTTGATCTATAACTTCTGTTAATAACATTCACTCCTTCTCCTTTGTCACCCCATCACTGACCTCTTTTCTAGGCCTTTAACATACTGCACTCTTGAATAGCAAGAGTTAATCTTACCCAGAAACAGGTCCAGTCTTTGCCCTAAGCTCCTGAAATATCTTGGCCAAAATATGATCTATAGTGGGAGAGGTGTTATCATGCAGAGTCAGTTTAACCTCTAGACAGGCTAAAACTCAGCCATGTGGGCATGGACTATGTCTACACAATTGACCTAAAAACTCTGCTCACTAAGATCTGATACAGATTTCCTGGTTGATAGTATCCATGCATATTTTCCACATCATTGCTAGAAAGTGCTAGCAGTGTCGATGGTTCCAGTGGGAGAAGACAAGTGGAGATTTCCCCCTAGACTCCTCCTAGATTCAGTTCCATGCATCTGTGCCACTGGCGTATTTTAATATGTATCCTTTTGTATAACAATAACTGTGAATAGAATAGCCTCCAATGAGTTCAGTGAGTCCCAGTGAATTACTGAAGTTGAAGGCAGTCTTAGAGATCTGCTAACTTGGCATGTGTATAATTCTCTGAACATACAAATGTCCCTCCTTCCTTCTATAGTCCCCCTGCCTTAAAATTCCTTTCCCCATGACCCCGTGCTCTAATCCCCTGGAGAATTCCTATTCTTGTATTTATGATTATTTCACAGCATCTCTTTCATGAGTTTTCAACATGTCTTTCAGGCAGAATTAGTCAACTCTATTTCTATCCTGTCACAGTTTAATAGCCTTTTCAGGCATAAATGATTATATCCTGCTCATTTTTTATATTCTCTGAATCCAGAAGAGGGCTTCCTACATAGTAGATTCTTAGTATATGTGTATGGACTGAATGAATTATATACGAATGTGAGTATTTGAAAGAGAGAAAAAGTATGAATAGATACAACTTAGTGGCAAACATAGGCATAAGCAAGGAATGGCAAAGCATTCCTAACACTTAATATTAATTCTCTTTTTAAACCTAGAAGGGTTAGGGTATGGTGGTGCGGGCCTATCGTCCCAGCATTTGGGAGATTGAGGCAAAAGGAAGGATCACTGCAAGTTCAAGGCCAGTTTGAACTACATAGCAAGACCCGGTATCAACAGACACCTGAAAAAGCTAACTATAGTTTAATATGAAAATGAGGAGAGACAGATAAGTTATCTACCAGAGAATTATACACATATATATATATGCAAGGTTACAAATACTAAATAAAGCATGATGAATAAAATATTACTAAAATGAGTAAATTTTCCTATTTTAATGCATAAAAAGATTTTAGCAATCTAATGTGTGTGTGTGTGTGTGTGTGCCAGGAATCTAACTCAGGACCATGTGTTTGCCAGAATCCAATTAATTTTTTGTTGTTG
>PVKA01009518.1:36462-68134 GCA_004027165.1 Ctenomys sociabilis | reverse complement strand
CATTGTGATGGGCTCTAGGCCTCCAATGGGACTCATGGGGGCATTGTGATGGGCTTTAGGCCTCCAGCTGGACTCATGGGAGCATTGTGATGGGCTCTAGGCCTCCAATGGGACTCATGGGAGCATTGTGATGGGCTCTAGGCCTCTAATGGGACTCATGGGGGCATTGTGATGGGCTTTAGGCCTCCAGCTGGACTCATGGGAGCATTGTGATGGGCTCTAGGCCTCCAATGGGACTCATGGGAGCATTGTGATGGGCTCTAGGCCTCCAATGGGACTCATGGGAGCATTGTGATGGGCTCTAGGCCTCTAATGGGACTCATGGGGGCATTTTGATGGGCTTTAGTCCTCCAGCTGGACTCATGGGGACATTGTGATGGGCTTTATCCCTCCAGCTGGACTCATGGGGACATTGCCATTGGATCCAGGCCCTAAGCTGGGTTCTTGGATCTTTAGTGTGTGGCCAAATTTCCTGCACTCTCTTTGAATTTGACTCTTTGGGTCACTGCTATAAAATAATCCTTTACATTATATGTTATGTATTCAGTTGTTTCCCTTGTAAACCCCTAACTACAATAAAATTTTTTGCATCTTTATATACAAAGTGCACTTTTGACATTGTTCAGACTGTGAAAATACAGGTTAACTGGCCCTTACACAAAATGCTGGGAACCTGAAGTGTCTCTGATTTTGTGAGATTTTAGAATTCGTGTATATGCATGAGAAAATGTGAGGATGGGACCCAATTCTAAACATCTAACTCAATTTATGCTTCATATACACTTTACACAGATAACCTGAAGGTGATTTTAGGCAATATGTGTTGTTGGGAGAGCATCTTTACTGGGATCCATAACATGAGGTGAGGTGTAGAAGCTTCCAGTGTGGTTTCATATTGGCCCTCAAAATATTCAGACTTGGAGGCATTCAGATTGCAGATGTTTGGATTAGGGATGCTCAACTTGTAGCAAATATATGCAGACAGTAAGTGGCAAAGCTGGGGTAGGCAGTCTGGCTCCTCAGCTTGTGCTTTCTGGGTCTAAGAAATGTCAAAGGTGAGTGATTGCTCCATCGTTGTTGCTGTTCAGTTGCCATGAACTGCTGCTCTCTGCCATGTGCCCTTCTGCCTTGGAGCCAGCTGAATATGGACTGAAACCTCCAGTATCTGTGAGCTAAATAAACCTTTCATTTTGGGTGTTGGATATTTGTCCCAGAAACAAGAGAAGAGTAACTAAGACAGAATTTGGTACCAGAGAAGTGGGGTCATTGCTGTGGCTAAACCTGACCATGTGGATTACAAGATTTTGGGACTGGTTTATGGGAAGAGATAGGAAAAGTTCAGAGATGTCACCTATAAGAGAAGCACTGGAAGAGCTTTGGCTGTTGTGTTTGGGAGATTCAGGTCAGAGCTCAGAAAACCAGAAGGCTGATAGAAAGCTGGCCTATAAAGACCAGGCTGGGGAGAAGGACCGCATTGCTCATTGGACTCCAGATGACTCGTGCTATGGTTTGGCCAAAAGACTATCTGAATTTTGCTCATGTCCAGAGACTTTGCCTAAGACTGAGTTTAAGTATGGCGGACTGATTAATCTTTCAAAAGGTATCTCAAAGTAACCAAATATTGGGGTGGTTGCATGGCTGTTACTGGGGGCTTTTAGCCAGATTTATGTTGAGAATGAAGAGCAAGGAACGCAGAAGGATGGTCCAGAATACTGTCAGTTTCACCAGAAAGAAAGCTCCAATAAAGCTGTGGACTGCAAAGCTGGAGCTGAGAGGATCTCCATTGCTGGGAAGGAACAAGAGAACAGAAAGGATGGCCTGAGGGCATCACATGAGGTCACAGGTCTCCACCTTTGCAGCCTCAGAACTCCAAACGTCAGGGACTTTGCCTTGAGAAGAAAGCTGCTGAGCCCCATGTTCCAGAATGGTGCCGGCATGATGAATTTGTTCCTGGGAATCAGGGTCAGAGTGCCCAGCCACCCAGGCACTCAACCCCTACAGCCAAGAGAAAGGAAAACCTGCCTACTGCTCCAGCCAGCAGCAGACCTCGGCATCATCCACATGGTAATGGTTTTAGGCGCATGCAGAATGCAGGAGCTCTGAGGTTAACAAGGCTTCCACCTCGATTTCAGAAGGCCCGGGAGGCCAGGCACTGTACCACCGAGAGGGCTGTGTGCAAAGTTGTGAGAGAGAAGCCTATTCAGTGGAAAACCCAGAAGCTTGGAAAAGCCAGGAATGTGGATCATCTAAGGGAAACTGCAAGGAAGGAGCAGACCAGGCCTGAGAAAGAAGCCATGGGAGCTACGACCACCTGAAGTGCCATAGGGGTGGAGCCATGTAGCGCCTTTGGAGCTCACAACTCAGTGCAGAATGCTTCGGATGTTCAGTTGGAACTATGGAATTTAATGTTTGCCCTGCTGGATTTCGGACTTGTGTTGGTCCCAGGGTTTCATATTCCTCTGTTGTTTGCAACTTTTGGGTTGGTAATGTTTATCTTGTGCCTTTGAATGTTGGATGTGTTTAACTTTTCCTTTGTACAGGAGCTCACAGCTAAGAGTTTGCCTTAGGTCTTGGAGGAGACTTGGGACTTGACTTTTCAGCCATGCTGTAACTGTTGGGACTTTGGCAACTCTTAGAGATGGACTAAAATGTCTTTTGCACAAAAGGATGTGAATGAGACTTTGGGGGTCCAGGGATGGAATATTATGGTTTGTGTCTAGTTGTCCCCCCAAAGCCTCACGTAGACATGGGTGGGAACTTCTAGAGCTTGTGATTAACTCATGATCCACTAGGATTATGTGTGATCCAAGGCTGGGATTGTGGGTCTCAGTACTGTTGGGATTATTGGTGTGAGTACTACATCCCAACATGGGGCAGAGAGCCTGAATGGAATATAACAGAGAGAGACAGACCTTCCTTAGTGATTGCTCTATCACTGTTGCTGTTCAGCAGCCATGAACTGCTGCTCTCTGCCTTGTGTCCCTCTGCCTTGGTGCTAGCTGAATATGGACTGAAACCTCCAGTAACTGTGAGCTAAATAAACCTTTCCTTCCTTAAAAAAAAAAAAAAAAAAAAAAAAAAAAAAAAAAAAAAAAGAAATGTCAAAGGTAAGGAAGAAAGCAAGAAATATTGGCCCTGAGTAGAGCTGACCTGTGGACTCTGAAAGCCATGTGCACAAGCATTATGTTCCATTGTGTCCTGCAGCAGCTGTCACAGAAGCCTGAACATTAAAGGCCCCTAGCACATGCGGCTGTCGCTGTGGATTTGCTGATATTCTGTGCATCAAACGTGTTCAAGAGGAAGTAACTGCGCCCCAGGGATGGACCACTTAGTGCCAGAGGGCTAAGTACAGTGATGCAAACTGCTCCTGCCAAGAGTGTGCCTCCCCCAGAGTAGAACACTGGGCAAACGAAATTAGTCTCAGCCTTTAAATATCAGACTGCATATAACACAGTCATCTTTATCAATTGCTGAGGCCTAATACGAGATGCCAACTTAAAGGAAGTGAGGTTATTTTGGCACAGTTTGTAAAGGCCCTAATCCATGGTCCTAGGCTCCAGAGACAGGCACAGAAAAGGAAAAGGTGCTCACCACTGGGGAGAAGCCAAGAGCAGGCTGAGAGGAACTGAGCAGGGAGACGACCTTCCCAGCCAGCACCCACGGGGCCTGTCTCCTCTGAACACATCCAGCCTCCCAAAGGAAAGCCAGCTGTTCCACCCCACAATGCAATCACCTTCCCAACGCCTGAGTCCTTGTTGGCCATTTTAGTTTTAAATAATAACAGTAGATCTGAACATCTATTGAAAAATCCAGATATCTACAGACATCAAGCCTGTGTGCCCACGTGCTGGGCAGAGCTAAGCAGCGAAATGGGCAGCAAGCTGTGTGTCGCCACTCTTACCTGCAGTAGAAGGCTGATTTCTACAAGCACTGAGACAGGAGCTCCTTACACCCTCTGTGGCTTCCTGCTGCTGTGACCAAGGCTGTTTCATTGATTTGACCTAGATCCTCAGCACTTTCAAGATCCCGAGACCCAAGAAGTATGCAAACAAATGGCCATTAATTTCCCCTGAGTTTGCATGCCCACCTTGATGCATCCTGACTTTGCCACTCCTCCAGACAAGAGGACCAGCCCAGAATGGGGGAGGACCTGCCAGGGAAGCGCTTATTCCATTGAGCCATCTCCCCGGCCCCTATTGGGAACTCTCAACGACCACATGACTACCTGTTAGTTCTAGCCGATGGTGGTCCTGCGGTGGGAGGGGCTGTCTCGCTGGTAACACCAGGACTGGCTGACTAAAGGGGAGCGTGTGAACGGCTCTGCCAGCCATGGCTGAAGAAATAAGAAATAATTACTTCAAGCCACTGGCACGTGAGGTGTGTGCCCATGCAGTAGAGACTTACAAGAAAGCAAGCGCTGCAGCCACCCCTACAGCACAGCCTCCAGCCCAAGCTTGGATTTTCCTGACAGTTCAAAATGGCTTGCTCTCTCCACAAACAGAGCCTCAAATAAGTTTCCTCTTCAACTTGGTTTTTTTTTTTTTTTTTAATTTAATGTCATTGAGTGAAAAGGACAGGAATGAAATATCAATAGAGTAGTAGTGGTGTTTTTATAAATGGGGAAAGAACACCAAAGTAAACATACACAACAGGAAGGTGATCAGAGAAATGCTAGGGCATACCATTCTTAGGTGGTTTTTTGATAATTATCCAAAGTATATGAGTATATTTTTGCAAAGTTTCCAAGATGGTGACAAAAGCAACAGAATAGTCTCCATACTGAGTTTTTAGGCCCAGTATTTTTCTTTTACTTTTTTTTTGTGGTACCAGGGATAGAACTCAGGACCTTATTACATTTGCCAGGCAAGCACTAATTCCACTGAGCCATCTCCCCAGCCCTGAGGTCCAGCATTATTATAAGGGCTTTTCATATCGATATTCTTATTTAATTCTAAAAACTGCTGTGTAAAAAGCATTCCACTATCATGTCCATTTTAAGGCGAAGAAAATAAGTATCAGAGAGACTTCAAACAGTTATTCAGAACTGTAGGGCAAACTCCTAGTCTACAGTTTGGCCAATTAAAAGGTCATTTTATTTACATCTACACTTCACTATTTTCCTTAGAAAGTTAGCTATGGTAAAAAAAAAAAAAAAAAAAGGTTTAGATCTACACAGATTCTAAAAGATTATCTTAATTTGAACAGGGGCTTCCCAAGGTTTGTAGGCTTTTTAGCAATTTCCAGCCCTTTTGAATTTAACATCAGTGCTGAGCAGGCACTTTTATCCTTATCCACCAGAGAGCAGTAAAAGCCTGTGCTTTCTTCTGAAACTCACAGCCTTCTGAGGGTACCTACTGCCTGCCTGCCTTATCTGATAATCTGAAAACTGCTTTCTCCTTCATTATGTTATATTTTCTTTTGCTTTATTTTTCATTTTAAATTGCTTACAGTTGCCCCGACTTTTCAAGATGCAATTTCTTTCCAACCAGCAAAGTGGTGCTGAGGAAATATCAGTGAATAAAATAACACAAGGGTACTTTGCTTTGTGGTCCTATACCAATAACACTGACCTCTGGAAATCCTCAGATTTCTGGGTCAGGTTCATTTATATAAGTAAATGATAAGGCTGTGTAATCTAAGGGTGACTCTAACTCTGCAATTTCTGATGTAGAAGGTGACCTGTGTCTTAATGCTGCACAAGAAAGGGTATAGATCAAATGCCACATTTGTTACTGTTCAAAATTCACATTACATATGTCTAGGTCCCTATCCTACCAGTTTGACGAGAAATGAAGTGTGTCCTTATGAGGGTCCCTAACACTCCTCCAATTATCTAGCTGTCCCAGAGGTCTTACAAAGAGGCAAAAGGCCAATGAGGAGCTTGCTCTTAAAGCTTCTCTCATACAGGTCACTACAGAGACAGAGATCCGTCTTCTGCTTTTTTTGTCTCCTTGGTCAAGCATCTGTTGTACATCTTGCTGAAGAAGCCATGCCTGTTCTGGGAGAACAAGGTCCTCATTCCACACTTCTGAGAACAAGAAGTCCTCAGCAAGCAACATGTGAGAGGTGAAAGTCTTTCCCTGGCTGCTGACTGGGTCCTTCCCTCGTGCTGCTCCTCTCCCACTAGTGCTGCATTTGTGAGCTCAAAGTATCACTCCAAGAGGAGAGAAGGAGGAGGAGAAGATGGGTAGGAGGGAGTAGCATGCTCCTCTAGGGGCATCCTTTAACCTTGAAAAAAATCCTGGGCAAGAGAAGGATAAAGAGCAGGGCAATCACTGACAAACTCAACAGCCTATGTTCTAGGGCAATACTATCGTTACAGTTCTCTTCTGGAGAGCTAACAACTTAAGTTTTCAGACCAAGAGTTAGAGAGAAAGAAGGGCTACAAGGACAGCCAACATTTTGGCCCTAGCCCTTCAAGGTCAGTGAGAACTCAGAACATAAGAGAACCTATACTGTAACATCCTGTAACTCAGTGGTGTCCCAAATTTTCTGATCAAGGAGATTGAAGAGCCACAGAGGAAGGTGATCAATGATGGAGAGTGTGCCTAAGGAGAGTCACATGGAGAGAAAACATTCTCTCAGGCGTTCAAAGAGAGCAAATTGCTTAAGCAATGGCCATGTGTCTTAGTTACTCTTCTGACCTTGCTGGGACAAATATCCAACACCCAAAATGAAGGAAGGAAAGGTTTATTTAGCTCACAGTTACTTGGGTTTCAGTCCATACTTGGTTGGCTCCAAGGCAGAATTGGCACATGGTAGAGAACATCAGTTCATGGTGGCAGAACAGCAACAAAAAAGAGCAATAGTACAGAAAGTCTGTCTCTCTGTCTCTCACATTATATGCAGGCTCTCTGCCCCAGGCTGGAGGAAGTACTCTTACTCATAATCCCAGCACTACTAAAACCCATAACCCCAGCCTTGGATCACACATAATCCCAGTGGATTATGAGTTAATCATAAACTCTAGAAGTCCCCACCCCGTAAGTGCATGAGGCTTTGGAGGGACAACTAGATACAAGCCATAACACCATGACTCATCCACACGGCTGACAATGACAAAGGATCTACAGACTGCTGCATAGGGTTTCAGGGTAAGTCCTGAGAGGATTTCACTGACCTTGTCAAATACAAGAGTTACATTTCTTTTTACATAGGTCTTGCTTTATCTTGGTCTCAACCATCCAGCATAGAAGTATAAAAACGAGGTACAAAACATAAAGCCATATTAATATGCTGAGCTGTAAAAGGCTCAAGTCAGCAACTTCTGACATTAGCAGTCATGTGGATAACCCATTACTATTATAGACTACGGAACTATATTGAATTACTTTGCTGAATTGATGCACCAACAATGTATGAATGGCAACAGAATATACATCTCTGACAAAAGTAAACAAAAAAGGGGGATATAAATGAAGGACCATATTGTAGTAAAAACATACCTATATCCATATCTATCTATCTATGTGCATATATAAAATAGCATAGATATACAGCTACTTTCTCTTAGTTCAATGAGAAGGTTTTGAACTAATTTTAGACAAGATATCACATCTACATCTTGTATTATAAATGACTACTACAAAGACAACAATATGCAATGTATTAATTATTGTAGCTGTCCTACTAACCTGTTTTGAAACTGTCTCATTGCTACTTCTTTCTCAATATATATATATATATATATATATATATATATATATATATATATATATATATATTTTAAAGCAGGACATTATTCATCAAAAAAGGGGAGAGAAGGGCCAGCCAAATATCTTTTAATCTGCTCAGCAGATTAAAGAGCTTGCTTAGGCAGACACAGCAGTTGGGGATCTGTACCAGCATGCTGTGCTGCCCCCCGCCCCCAGGGAGCGCTGAGATGGTGATGGAGACTGGGGTTGGTGGTACACCTAGAATCCCAGATCTTTGCAGGCTGAATGTAGGAGAATCACTATGAGTCCGATCTATGTAGTGAGACCTATAGACCCTTAGTAAAATACAAGAGAGAGAGAGAGAGAGAGAGAGAGAGAGAGAGAGAGAGAGAGAAAAGAAAAGGGGAGGGGAGGGGAATCAGAGGACAAAATTATTAATCTCTAAATGCGCCCTGCCCTGGCACAGGACAAGAGCCTTACTGACAGAGGGACAGTGTCTGAGGCCATGTTGTGTTGTCCATAGTGCTGGAACTGAGAAGTCAGTCAAGTGAAATAAAGCATATGATTTTTTTTCTTCATTCTTAAAAAGAAGAGAACACATGGACAGGACTAGCTATGGAAACAAACTGCCTATTATGTAAGCAACAAGCAAGGGCAGCAGTGAGCCCTGGCTCCACCCCTTCCCAGGGTGGGGCCTTGGAGAATCTCAGCTCTTCCTCTTCTTTTGTGGAGATGCAGAACTTCTCCATCTGAGTAAAGGAATTTGCTGCTGGTCTGAAGTGGGCTCAGCACCTTTAATACTTCCCATCCCTGGATTCCTACCTCATACTACACAAATAAGTAAACAAAAAGAAAGTAAGGGAGGAAAGAAGAAAGATTTCAGAGACTTCTAAACATTAGATAAACTTTTAGAAAACATATGGAAGAAAACCCCAAACATTTTTGTGTTTGTCTTTGGTACAGGGTCTTGCTACACAGCTCAGACTCATAGTGATCCTCCTGGTTTCAGCCTCCCCAGTGCTGGAATTGCATGTGTATGGCTGGTCTGGGTGGCTGGCTCAGCATGCCAAGGGGTGGGGTCAGCATGAACCCTAATTTTTCTAAAAGCTTTTCTTAAACTGAAAAACCTGACCCACCCTAGTTTATCAGAGGGCATGATCCAATATTGTATTTGCAGAGAGCGAGTGGAACAGAAAAGGTCAGCAGTGGCCAGATATGCAGCTGTTTACAGGCCGGGAGCAGAGAAGGAAGGGCCTTGAACATTAGCCCACCAAGTGGGAGTGTGTGTGTGTGTGTGTGTGTGTGTGTGACAGAGAGAGAGAGAGAGAGAGAGAGAGAGAGTCTCACTCCGCAGTTCAAGCTGTCCTTGAGCTCACTGTGTAGCTCAGGCTGGCGCTGAACTCAAAGCAATCTTCCTGCCTCAGCCTTCGGAGGAGGAGGGCTGGCATTACCCCGTGCTCCGAGTGGGAACCTTGTGCTGCAATAATCACCAGCTAGTGAGAGGCCTAACGTGTGAGAGCGGTGTCGTCCTCAGGTTTGCCCTGAGAGCTCCAGCTCTGGCAGCAGTGAGGTGTGGAAACCAGTAGGGAGAGACAGGAGGCGCTGGGGTGGTGAGCGTGCTGGGGTGAACTGTGGGGTTGTGGCTGCTGTCACCGGCAGAAGAGGGGGATTTGAGAGCTTTTAAATGCAGACCTGCTGGAAACCAGTTCAAGCAAATTGACTTTTTCCTAGTGGCAGGAAATTGGCCATTGAAAACATAAAATTTGAGGATTAAAGAAACAAATAGAGAAATCCAAAATCCTGATAGGCGAGTCAATCCCGTGGAGTGGTGACCATTTCTAATTTCCTGTCCTTTAGACATGTGTAAAAATATCTATATTTTGTGGGTGTTGGTGTGTATTTCTTTGACAACACAATTTAATACTAAAAGTAATTTATTTATACTTTGTTTATATTTCATATATTCTACATAAAAGTATAGGCTGTGAGTTCGGTAGCTCTTCCCCGAAGAGGAAAGGATGCCTTAAATTCACAAAGACTGAAGTCTAGGGTGAGTGTGGGGGCATCTTGTGTAACTAATGACAACTTGTGAAATGCCGTCATATTAGCTGTTGTGAGCATGCCTTTTACTAGAGGAAACAAAAAAGAAGTGCTTTACCTGCGCTGGAAAGTGCCTCTTCCTACTCTCGAAAGTGTAGAGCTTTCAAAAATGAGACAGTGACTTGGTAAAGGGGAGACTGCTTTTTCACACATATTTGTTAGATAAAATAATACTGGTGGTGGGCCAGCCAAATAGCTCAGTGGATTAAAGCATCTGCAAGCAGGCACAGCGGCCAAGGGTTTGATCCCCAGGCCTGCCGTTCTGGCCCCGCCCCCGGGGCACATTGAGAAGTGGGCGTGGTGACACGCCCCTGTATTCGCAGGTCTTGGGAGGCTGTAAAGAGGCGGATCTCTGAGTCTGATCTAGTAGTGAGACCCCGAACACCCTGTAGACCCTTCCCTAAAATACAAACTGATGATGATAATGATGATGATAATGGCTTCTAGAGCAGGAACAATGACTTGGAAACTGCACAGAGGTTAAAATGAAGATGTCTTTTTAAATCAACTGCAAGAACGGTATAGAACCACCCAGATTTGGAGAGAAACTCTCAAAAGATGTTAGCACAGTGACTAATAAACTAATATTTAAGTCTTTACCACGTTGGATAATGTTGAGACTGCCCTGTGGTCAGCTTCTTCTGTGGTGTGTATTTCTTTGACAACACAGTGGCTACCAGTGTTGAACTCCTGCCTCTCTCACCATGGGTACAGAAATAAACTGAAATCTCCTGCTCTGGGGAAGGCAAGTGCTGCTTGTCTGAAATTCTCATGAAGGAGTAACTGTGATCCGGGACTGAGATTACTTTGATTGATTTAAAATGTCAAGAGTCCATCCCTGAACCTGGTATGGTTTGGTCTTGTCATCATGATAAATAGAGAATGCATTACTACTCACACCTGATAAGCTCACGCATCAGAGACTTGGCATTTTCTGACAGCTCATGGCAGGTAAGGAATTTAGCTGAAATATGGATGCAAATACAAACATCCTATCTTTATATTTTTTAAAATTCTTTTACACTGACTCATTGCTCCCCATAACAGTCACTGAGGTCTTTCAGAGAGAAAACATGAGTCCTTTCTTTTCAGGTGGAGAGCTAGAAGGCAAAAATAGTCACTATATTCTGGCTGGGAGGCAATGAAAAGAAGATGCCTCTGATTTTTTTGGACAAGTTTCTTGATTTTGCAGACTCAGTCCATTAGTAAGGAGAGATTACAATACCAACCACAAATAGCGGGAAGAGAAGGAGGAGGGGGAAATGGAGGACAGGGAGGGGGAGGTGATAGGGAGGGAAAGAGGAAAGGATGGGGAGGGGAGAGGGGAGGGGAGGGGAGGAGTGAAGAAGGTGTGGGGGAGGAGGAAAGGAGGCACCGAGTCCGCACAGGTCGCCCAGGCCCGAATCTCAGCGCCATCATGTGTCATTTGCTCGATTCAGGGAGTCAGGAGGCCATGACTCTGTTTCAGCATCGTCAGCAGCACTGACAGAGTTGCAGGGAGGAGCGACTGGGTAAGGAATACGGAGCACGGAGCACGGAGCACAGCACGGAACACAGGTGAGCGCCAAGCGGATTTAGGCGGCGTGCTTGGAGTACCACCTCTTCGTCCAGGTGGGGGTAATTTCTTCCAAGATATTGGTACAACGCTTGACCAAACTAAGGGCTGTTCCTCCATTTACAGAAGCCCTTTGCTTTTAGTTTATTTTATATCATCTGGAATACTTTTTTTGCTAAGAGTCAGATACTGCAGGAAATGTGCAACGTTTGGTTATTTTCGCTTTCTCAAAAGCTGGGCCAGGAGGCCAGGAAGGAAGCAAGCGAGCACACCCACACTGCACCTCCGCCGGCGGAGGCAAAAGGCACGTGCACGCCCAAGGTGAGTGAAAAACAAGCCCCAACGCAAATCACACTTCCGAGTCACCCACTTCCCCTCGCCGTGGAACATTTGGCGTGAAGAAGGCGGTGGTGAGAAAGCCGTGTTTGGACAGCCGCTTCACACTTAGGAAAAGCATCAGCGCTTTGGAATCAAAGAGGCAGTGTGGAAGCTGCCTTCTGTCTAAATGTCAAAGAGCACCGCCATTCACATGCAAGGTGTTTTTATGCTCAGCACAGAGGTCTGTTGTACTGCTTTGTCATCTGTTTTTAGTTTCTTAGCTCACAGAGGATTGGTGTGTTATCCTGTTTTAAAGTTATTTTCCCAAGTAGGTCAGAAATTTATAAAGAAAAGTAGAGCACTGAGCATTTCTTTTTTAATTCTGATTGCTTCTTTAAAACATAGCACACGTGAACTGAATGTTCCTATTTATTGCAACTGTAATTTCAAAAATATGTAATTAATTAACTCAAGAGATTCATTAAAAGCAAATTATGCTCACGAGGGAAAATGAAGCACAAATATAAATAAACTCAAAGCACTCATAATCCCAAACCAACTGCAAACTGTCCTTAACATTACAGCATGTGTCTTTCCAGAACACTGATGTTTTAATTAGGTCATACATATAGTGTTTGCATACATATTTCCCTGTGTTCAGTCATAATATTCTAAATATGATAATGTGAATTTTTCTCACTCTAAGATTGACTAATTACTAAGAATGCATATTTTGTACATACAAGAAGATATCAAGAGTACAATAGGGCTGGGGAGATGGCTCGGTGGAATAAGCACTTCCCTGGCAAGCTCAAGGGCCTGAGTTCAATCCCTGGTTCCACCAAAAAAAAAAAAAAAAAAAAAAAAAAGAGTAGTACAATAAACACTGAGAACTAAGAACCTAACACCAGTTAAATGAAAAATCATGGCTAATTCAACTTAACCTCTCCTTCAAAAGTGACTCTAAAACTAATGTAGTGTTTATCATTTTTACCAGCTCCATGTGCTTCTAATTTACTTTGGGGTACCTCAAGTAATTTCAGTATTATTTCACTTGTTAAACAATGTCATTATATAAATAGTGACATTTGGTGATTTTTCTGAAAGTTGCATCTTTTCTTCATTATTTTTTTTCAGGTTCACTTATGTTAATGCTGTATGTGAAGCTTTAGCTATTAATTAATTTATTTTTAATATACTTGGTACAGGCTCTCCCTATGCAGCTCTGACTTGTAGTGACCCTCCTGTTTCAGCCTCCCCAGGGCTGGGATGACAGGTGTGTGACACCAAGCAGGGTCTGGTAGTCAGTGTGGCACACCCTGGGGGCGGGGACTGGCACAGCATGCAGTGCCAGGAATGTAACCCTGGTCTCTGCGCTTGCCTAAGCAGGCGCTTAGTCCTCTGAGCTATCTTATGAGCTGCTGAGCTATCTCAGCGACTATTTTTGCTGTGATACAGCATTCCAAATTATAAATGAGTCACAAACTATTTTTTACCCATTTATGTGATGAACAGGGCTAGTAGTTCTTTTGATCTGTATGGAAGTAGCTTTGTATTCCGCGGATAGAATTGTAGGGTGACAGGGCTTGAACATACTCACTTTAATTGCATGTTGTCAAATCAATCCCAAAGGAGTTGTGTAAACGGATTCCCTTCCCATGTAAAGTAGAAAACATTCCGTTTGAACATTGTTTTACCTATCACACAGGTGTGACATTATAGTTGTAGCAATTAATTCTATAGTTGCCGGTGAGGCAGAACACATTCCGTTTGTTCTTTGAGTTATCTTTAAGTTCATTGACTTCGTAAGCTTCCCCAGCTTCAAACTGGTCCTTATTTTATAGATAGGGAGAAAAGATACATGTCTCAGGATAATTGCCCACTACACATGTATGTCAGATTTTGTGGTCATATTACCAACAATATCTTTGGTCTCTAGCCATCATTGTACATCTTGGTATATTGATAGAAGAAGCTTCAGTGTTAATACAGTTGTGTTTATTGACTATCTATATCTATGCTTTTTATTTTTACTTAATAAAAACCTACTCCAGTGACACAAAGGTGTTTTTCAGTTGCTCTGAAGACTTGCTTTCATAGTTAAATCTTCATTGCACCAAGAACGGAATTTTGGTTGATCTTTGGTCAGGTTCTACCTTCAATTTATTCATAGTATTTCTCAGCATCATCTGCAGAGAGCTTGGCTTTCCCTGTTGACCTTGGAATATTGCCTCTGATTTAGGTCAGGTTTTGCAACTGTGTGGGTGTTGTTCTGAGCTCCCTGTGACCAGGTTCAGTACGCTTCTAAAAAGGTTTAACTGGTCAGGTTTTCCAAATCTACCAGTGGCTGCATAATAAATTTTATAGTAATATTTTATATTAAATTTGCCAGTTGATAGAAATCATCAACCTTATTTTCTTTAAAATTCCATGGTTTACAAACTGCATATGATGCAGGGTAATAATCAGCATCTCTTCTGGAGGGTTAACAACCTAAGTTTGCAGATCAAAAATTGGAGAAAAGAAAGGGCTGCAAGGTCAGCCAGGATTTTGGCCCTAGCCTTTCAAGGTCAGTGAAGACTCAGGACATAGGAGAACCTGTACTGTAACATCATGGAACTCAGTTGTGCCCCTAATTTTCTGATCTAGGAGATTATGGAGCCACAGAGGAATGTGATCGATGATCTGTCGTGTGCCTTGGGAGAGTCACATAGAGAGAAAACTTTCTCTCAGCCTTTCACAGAGAGCAAATTAGTCGAGCAATGGCTGTGACTCACCCACATGGCTGACACTGACAAAGGATCTATAAACTGCAGTTCAAGTTACAGGATAAATCCTAAGGGGACTTGACTGACCTTATCAGATACAAAAGTTACATTTCTTTTTATATAGGTCTTGCTTTAACTTGGTCTCAACTGTCCAGCAGAAAAGTATAAAAACAAGGCATATAAAGTAAAACCATATCAATATGCTGAGGTGTAAAAGGCTCTAGTCAACAACTTCTTCGGATAACACACTACTATTGTGGACTGCTGGACTGTGTTGGAGTGTTCTGCTGAATTCATGCACCTATAATAAGTGAATGCCAATAGAATACTCATCTCTGACAGGACTAAACAAAAAAAAAGGGGGATATAAAGGAAGGAACATTTTATATTTGTAAACATGGAATAGTTAGGATAGATATACAGCTACTTTCACGTAATTCTATGAGAAGAAAGATTTGTACTCATAATGTTTGAACAGGAGACCCTGTCTGCTTCTTGTACTATGGATAACCACTAGGAAGATAACAATGTAAAAAGTATTAATTATTAAAATCATCCTATTAATCAGCTTTGGAACTGTCTCATTGATATTTGTCTCTCAATAAAATAAAATAAAATTTAAAATAAATAAGAAATAAAAAAATAAAATTCCATGGTTTATACTTGGACCTTTGCAACATGCATAAATTTTATAACTAACTTCTTAAATTCCATAAAAATACTAGTATTTTGAGTACAACTGAATACATAAATTAATTTTGCAAGAATTGACATGTTAAATTATAGATTATTTCTTCTTTTATTTTAAACACCTAAGATGATTCCTTATCAATTGCAGTGGTACCTCTTAGGTATGCTGATACCTTTGTTATATATACCCAGAAGTAGAGTAGGGACCTACTTTTTGTTTTCATTCTTTTTTGCATAACTATATTTCCATGTTCAAGATTTCCTTTTCTTCACATCCTCACCAGATTATTATTATCATTTTTTTTAGTGTTTTCTTTCTGTTGTTTCAACACTAGCCATGCTAATAGGTGAGGTGGTACCTCTCTGGAGCTTGGATTGGCATGTCACTAAGGCTAATGATATTGAATGTTAATTTTCATATATTTGCTACCTATTTGTGTTTATTTTTTGAGAAATGTATATTGAGATCATTTGCCCATTTTGGAACTTTATTACTTGCTTTTGAAAAGATTTGCATTTCTTATATAGTTCAGATAGTTACCCTCTCTTAGGCCAATAGTTGGCCAAGATTTTCTCCTATTTTGTAGATTATGTCTCCACTAAGCTGATTCTTTCCTCTGATGTACATAGCTTTTAAGTTTGATGTTATCCCATGGGTCAAGTTTTGCTTGGCTTCTTGTGACAAGTCCTGTCCAGAAAACCATTGCCTGTACAAATGTCTTAAAATCATTGCCTTCCATGTTTTCAGATGCTTTCATGTCTTACAGTAGGCCTTTGGTCTATTTCTAGTTTATTGTTATAAAGGTGAGACATGAGCATCAAGTTTTAGACTTTTGCAATTGGATGTTCCATTTTCTGAGAATGTTTTATCGAACAGGCTGTCTTTTTCCAATGTATGTATGATTTTGACACCTTTTTTCTTTTCTTTTTTTTTTTCCTTGAGAAGCAGTTGGCTACAGATGTGCAGATTTATTTTTAGGATCTCTATCCTGTGTCATTAAATTTATTGATTTGTACATATTGAACCGTTCTTGCACCCGTGAGATGAAACCAACTAGATGATCTTTTTCGTGTGCTGCTGAATTCAATCTACTAGTATTTTATTGAAAACTTCTAAATCTATGTCCATCAGGGATATTTATCCATAGTTTTCATTCATTCTTTGTTTGTTGTTATGTTTATGTCTGCTTTTGGTAACAAGATAATGCTGGCCTCAGAATAGACTTAGAATGCATATCACCACTCTCAGATACCTGGAGAAGAAATGACACTCTTCTTCCTTCAAGCAGTGAACTATCAGTCCCAGGTTTTATTTTACTGAGAGGTGCTTTGTTACTGACTTCACCCATTATTCCTTATTGACATATTCAGGTTTGTTATGTTCTCAGGTTCAATTTTGGTAGGCCCATTGCAGCCAGAAATTTGCCTATTTCTTGTAGATTTCCCAGTTTATTAGTATATCATAGTAACCTCTGTGATCCTTTGTGTTCTGTGATCAGTACTGTCTCCTTTCATCTCAAGTTTATATATTTAAGACTTTTCTCGTTAGTCTAATTAAAGGTTCATATATTTTTGTTTATCTTTTCAAAAAAATTTGTTGCATTGATCTTGTGTATGTTTAGGGGGTGTTGGTCCTTTTCTTTTACTTCTGCTTTAATAATTTTTATTTTTTACCTTATATTAATTTTGGAGTTGATAACCTAGAGTTGTTTTTAGCTCTAGAATTCTTTAAAACATACATTCTGGTTTATTTGTTTACATAGGGCTAATAATATATTCCATTTCATTGCATTCAGTCATTCAAAAATATATACTGCACCCCAGTTATGAGATCCAGCATTCTGCCAGACTTGGCTGTACAAAGTTGAATAAAGGGTAGTAGTTTTGCTTCAGATACTGATTTTCTACAATATGCAAAGCTGATATGTGAATAATTCATGTTAAGCCAAGGAGATAAATGAGCAATTATAAGTGAGCAAGAGATATATATGATTTATTTTAAAATGTTAAATATAAGATAGAACATTTTACAGGTAAAGGGATATGGAGAACCACTTACCAGAGATGATATTCCAGACCCCAAATGTGAATATAATGTTCCTTTGTTGCTTGCTTGACAGACCTGTAAGAGTATAGTCTTGCTTGGATCAGAGTAGTATGATGAATTGGATGAACAAATATCTTGACTACTTGTGTTCTGATCTGAAAAGCTGAATGAAATAAAATGTTTATAGTGCTTAAACTTTTTTTGGAGTTGACATGTTATTGCCTTTCCAAATTCTTGGAATAAACCATTAAATTCATTATTGCAACTCTTTCTACTTTTTTGATATATTTTATATATATACACTTTCTGTTTAATGCTGCATTTCCTGTACCCCATAAGTTTTGATATATATCCATTTGTTTCAAGTAATTTATAAATTTTCCTTTAGCTTTCCTTGATAAACCATAGTTCTTTCAAAAAATGTATTGTCCATACTCCATGTATTTAAATAATTTTAATTTCCTTTTGTTAATGACTTCCAGTTTTGCTCCACTGTGATTAGAAATGCTGCAGAATTTCATTTCAGTTAAAAAATATTCAGGCTTATTTTGTGACCTAATACATGATCTACTCTAGAGAAAGTTCAATGCACTGATGAAAAGAATATATTTTCTGCAGCTGTAGGATAGAACATTGTGTAAGTATCTGTCAATTCTATGTATTACTATCTATAATTTGGGAGTTTGGGGAAGGGCTCTGGATGATCTGTCCATTGAAAAGAGTGGTATTGAAGTCCCCCACCATTATCGTTAAAGCCTATTCTCACTTTAGGTTAAATAGCGTTTAAATCATTGCATTGTGTATTCTGACATTAGGTGCAGTAACTGTACTCTTTTATAGCTTTTGTCTTACAGTCTATTTTGTCAAATACAGTACAGCTACTCTTGCTTTAAGATTTTATTTGCATTCAATGTAATTTCCTATGCTTTGATCTTCCATTTATGTACGTGTTTACTGGTGGGATGAAATCCTTCTATCCTGTTCTTGGACAGTTCAGTCCACTTATATTCCCGGTTATGATAGGAAAGGATTTACTGATTTTATTTGAGCTGTTTTGAATAATTTTTGTTTTTCTTTCCTTTGTCTTTGTAGTTTCATGTTTCAGTGTACTCATAATGTTTGACTGATTTCTTTTGTGCATCTACTCTTCGAGTGGTCTCTGTACTCTCACATGCTTCCATGAAAGCAGCTATCTTTCTTTCACTTCTATTTTTCTTTAGTGTACTCAGCACAGGGTCTCACTACACAGCTCAGACTTGTAGTGATCCTCCTGTTTTCAGCCTCCCCAACTGGGATTGCAAGAGTGCACCATCACGCCTGGTCTCGATGGCTGGCCCAGTGCACCCCGGGGTGTGGCTATTGTGGCGTGTGGTGTGAGGGATAGAACCCCACTCCATGCACTCCCCTAAGCAGGTGCTTAGGCCACTGGCCCTCGCTTCTAGATATATTACTCTTTTAAGTATCTTTTGTAATGCCTATATGTTGGTCATAAGTTCCATACTTGTAGAAAAATAATTTTATTTTTCCTTCATTTCTGAATGATAAACTTGTTGGGTGTAATATTCTTGGTTGACATTTATTGTGTCTCAGAACTTGGGGTTCATCATCCCATTTCCTCCTGACCTATAGAATTTCTGCTAATAAATCAACTTTTTAAATAATCATTCTTTCAGTTTCTTTATAAAGCATTTAACTTACATGTTTAATGGATATATCCTTCAATGTGACTTCGTATTTTTTTTTTTTTTTTGTCGTGGAAATTTTAGAATTTTTTCTATCTCTTTTAATTTGGACAGTTTGTATATAACATGCCATGGTGAAGATTTTTCTGGTATGTATCAATGGAGTCCTATTAACCTAGATAATGGATGCTCATATCTTTCCTAAGATTAGAGAAGTTTTCTGTTATTTCATAAATAGGTTTTCTAAGCGATTAACTTTTTCTCCCCTTACTTTAAGACATTTTAAAGTTGTAGACATTTGTTCATTTAATGATGTTCCAAAGGCCATGAATTCTTTTCTCTTTCTTATTTCTTTTCCTTTCTTCTTGATCCTTTTTTTTATAGATCTGACTGTTATATTTCGAAAGACCTGTCTTCAAGGTCAGATATTTTATCTAGTGTGTTGTTGAGGCTTTCAGTGGCATTTGCTGTGTTGAGTTCTTCATTCCCACTAGCTCTATTTGGTTCTTTGTTAGAATGTTTATCTCTTTGCTGAATTTCTCCTCCATGTTTTGCATGTTGCTCGACTATTTGTATTCTCTTTGCTCTCAGTTAGCTTTGTCTGTCATCATTCTTTCAAATTCTTTAAAAGATATCTCATCTATATTAACATCATTGAGATCTGCTACTAGGAAGTTATGTTCTTTTTTTTTAGTTATTTTTTTAAGGTTGTTTTTTTTTTTTTTTTTTCTTTTTCTGTCCAGGATCTCACTACACAGCTAGACTCAGTGATCCTCCTGGTCTCTGCCTGTCTGGTGCTGGGGTTACAGGTGTGCACCACCATACCTGGACATCATTGCTAGCTCAGCAAGCCCAAGGGTGGGGCTGGTGCAGCATGTGGTGCCAGGGATCAAATCCTGACCTCTGCACTTACGTAAGCAAGCACTTAGTCTGCTAAGCCACACCACCAGCCTGGGAGCTATGTATTTGTGGAGTTATCGGAGTAACTTTATCTTTGTTTTCTCATTTTTCTTGTGTTCTCATGTTGATATTTGCATATCTGGGAGACACAGCATTTCTACCACTTTTGGAAGTAGCCTTAGGAAGGAATTAGCTTTCTCCCGGAGTGTTGCTTTGCTCTGCACTGTTGGCTGCATTTCCAGCTGGGCAGCATAGCATAGTCTTCCTGCAGCTTGACTTTGTGCTCTGCTCAATAACTTTAAGCATTGTGTGTATCATGACAGAGTTAGAGAAACCCAGAGTCTCCATGTGAGAGCATACTGACACTTCAGGTCGGTATGGTGTGCATAACAGTTTGTGTGAGAGACTCATCACACACTTATTTCAATATTAGGGACAGTGGCCTCCATAAGGCAGTGGGGATTTGCTCAGGTATTATATTTTTAAAAAAATTATTTTAAGCAGTAAAAGCCAATAGCAGAAGATAAGACAGAAGCAGAGTAATAAGCGACAGTACAAATGGTACAGAATTTGAAAGCAAGTATAAAAAATTAACAATGGCTTTTATATTACATATTTTCATTGTCAAATCTGTTGTTCAGATTAATAGATATAGGTGTGTATAATTGCTCAAATAACTGAACATTAATGCTTACTTTCAATAAGCCTGAATTTTTTTCTTGTCCTTTTTTACTTTATATGTATTTTGTTAAAATTTAATTTAAAGAGAATATACTAATTGACAAGACATCAGAGGTGGTACACATTTAGAAGAACAAGATGAGAGGTACCATGCCATAGATTTTGTCTTGCACTTTGCTGTCTTTTATGTAGTTGCTCAGATTATAGATAATACCATACAGAGTTAGTAAAAGTGAAAAATTTAAACATTTACTGCTATTTGCAAAAAACGAATGGACGGGGTTCCATCCCTCGCATGCTGTGCCGACCCCTCCCCAGGGCGCACTGAGACGGTCACTGAGGCTGGGCGTGGCGGCACGCACCTGCAATCCCAGCGCTTGGAAGGCAGAAAGCAGGAGAATCACTAGGAGTCTGATCTGTGCAGTGGGACCCTATAGGCCCTGTACTAAATACAAAAATAAATAAATAAATAAACTAGTAGAAGTGAGTATACAGTCATCTCAGCTACCTTGAATATGAATACTTGCGTGACTGTCACCCGTTACTTTTTCATTCTTTCCCTCATCTTTATTGTTTATTTCTTACATTCAGTTTCTTTCCATTTTACTGTATCTATTATATATTTCAGACTTCATTTCTTCTTCTTCTTCTTCTTTTTTTTTTTTTTTTTTTTTTTTTTTTTTTTTGTATTTTAGGGCAGGGTCTATAGGACCTACAGGGTCTCACTATGTAGGTCAGACTCAGCAATTTGCCAGGGCTCAGCCTCCCAAGCTCTGGGATTACAGGCGCGCACAACCGCACCTGGTCTCAGTCGCTATCTCAGTGCACCCTGGGGGTGGGGCCGGCATGGCACTCCGGGGATCGAACCCCAGCCACTGTGTCTGCCTAAGCAGGTGCTTTAATCCACTGTGCTATTTGGCCAGCCCTCAGATTTCATTTATTCTTTCAGGTTCTTATACTAGGGAGACAATACGATATTTACACATATGGGTCTGATTTATTTTACTTATGAGTATAGCCCCTAGCTGCATCCATTTACCTACATAGGCCTTAAGTTTGTCTTTCCTTTTTTTCTTCCATAATTTTATTGAAGAACAAATAGCAATGAGACAGTTTGAAATGTAATTATTAGAACAGATTCAATAATTAATACATTGCATATTGTTTTCTTAGTGGTTATTTGTTGTACAAGGTGCAGACATGATATTCTACAAGTGCTATTAGAGCAGATGCCTCCATTCATTGAATTAAGAGAAAGTAGCTATATGTCTATCTTTTTCTTAAAAGCTGAATTATAGTACAGTTTCAATAATTAATACTTTTTACATTGTTATCTTCCTAGTGGTTATCCATAGTACAAGAAGCAGACAGGATACCCTGTCTAAACACTAGTACTGCAAATCTTTCTTCTCATAGAATTACACAAAAGTAGCTGCATATTTATCCTAACTGTTCTGTATATACAAATACAGAATGGTACTTCCTTTGTATCCACCTTTTTTTGTTTAGTCCTGTTAGAGGTGGGTATTCTATTGTCATTCAATTATTAAAGGTGCTTGAATTCAGTGAAACGGTCCAACACAGTCCAGCAGTCCACAATAGTAGTGGGTTATCCACAGAAGTTGTTGACTAGAGCCATTTACAGCTCAGCATATTATTATGGTTTTATTTTATATACCTCGTTTTTATACTTTTCTGCTAAATGATTAAGACCCAGATAAAGCTAGATCTATATAACAAAAAATTTAACTTTTGTATCTGATGAGGTCAGTCAAGACCCCTCAGGGTTTATCCTATAACCCTATACCTTATAACTAAGTAATAAATGCTCCATTGTATAAAAATATCACATCTTTTTCATTCATTCCTCAAGTGATAGGTATTTTGGATGTTTCCAAGATTTAGCTATGAGAAATTGTGCTGCTATGAATATGGGTGCATATATATCACTGTGGTATGATGTTTTCAAGTGTTTTGGGAAAATACTCAGTAGGGGAGTAAATGGGTTCAATAAGATTTCTAGTTCTGGTTTTCTTTTTTTTAATTCAGTACAGTGTCTACAGGGTCTCACTGCACAGATTGGACTTGTAGTGACCCTCCTATTTTCAGCCTCCCCAACACTGGGATTAGAGGCTCATGCCACCATGTCCAGTCTCAGTCAGTCTCGGTGTGCCCTAGGGACAGGGCCAGCACAGCATGCCAGGGATTGAACCGCAGTTCCTATGCCTGCCTAAGTAGGCACTTTAGTCTACTGAGCTATCTGGCTGGCCCCAGTTCTAGTTTTCTGAGGAGTCTCCATCCACACTATATCTAGTTTAATTTTTGCCATGTGGAGAGCCAGTTTTTCCAGCACCATTTGTTAGAGAAGCTATATTTCTTCCAGTGAATATATTTGTTTTGGCCCCTTTGTCAAAGATAAGGTGGCTGAATGTGTTTGTAGTTGTATCTGTACATTAAATAAAAGACTAATTAAATATAATATATCATAGTCCAGAAATATTAAAAGATTAAAAAATTGAGTTAAAAATCTATAAAGGACAGAGAAGGATAGGTGCAATCAGGCTCATTGCAAGATGACTGATTAATATAGTCTGGGAACAGTGACCCAAATACAAGGTAAATTTTAAAGAACAAACAAATATATATTTAGAGAGACAAAACAAAAAAATATTAAATAATTTTTTAGCAGTTACATGAATTATTCATTTAGAATTTGTCAGGCGGAAAGCTATCACCGGAAGCCGTTACACTTTCTCAGTGAAAGGTTCACTTATCTTGTAAATAGTGACAGCTCTTGTTTGAATAGCATTTAACATTTGGAAAACTTTTTCTATACAATCTACTTCTGTCATTCTAGAAACATATTCTGAAGGTCTGCAACAGACAGTTAATATGTGAAGCACTGAGGCAAATAATAGTCCATCTATGCCTTGTAACCAGTAATAGAAGCAGACCAAAAGAGTTTACAGTTCATCATTAAAAAGCACTAATAATGTGGTTGTCCAAAGGAATGGCAAATATTCCATGTGGAGGGGAGAAGAGAAACCTTTCAATGTTTTCCTGTTGGGTAAGGACCACTTGGTATATGGACAAAGTAAAAGAAAATTCTAGACGAAAAGAGAGAGGTGCTTCCATAAAAAACAACAATTTGATGAGAATTTGTTCATAGATCAATATAAAATGATGGTGGCTACAAAGCATTTGACTCTTCTCCTGTTCCAGTGAGCACTCTGAAAATATGTCCCTTCCCCTTGAACCTGAGAATCCTTATAGTAAACAGACTGCAGAAAAGCGATGCTGCCTGACTTGGGGGCTCCATCATGAAGGGTGTTGTAGGTTCCCCTTTTTTCCTAGGGCCCTGAGCTACCCTGTAGGAAGTCCACGTGCTCTGAAGTCCCTGTGCTGACAAAAGCAGTTGGCGTGCTCACCTGACAGCATGCGTGCTCATTCTGAGCAAGCCCTGATAGCTAAGCTTGGGTATGTCAACTTGATGGCTTAGAAAGCACCAGGGCATTGCTACAGCACACCTTAGGCACATCTGGATGGGTTTGGTGGTGTGATCTTAGCTATACTCTCCTGGCCACCATGAACTGAGCACATTTACCCCACCATACCCCTCTGCCCTGACATTTCCATGCTGGAGCCAGTGACCCCTGGTGGAATGCCCTTAAATATGAGCCAAATGTATCTTGTCCTTCTTAAAATTGTGAGTGTTGGCTATTGCATCTGGGCAATGGGAAAGTAATACAAGAGCTGCACTGTGCATTGAGCCCCATTGGCCCTCAGATGTCTACAGGGTGAGATGACATCTCCTGCAATCACTTGAGACACTCTAAGCAAAAGCAACCAGCTGAGCCTTTCTTTATTCCTGACATGCAAAGAGTCATAAAATAATTGCTTTGAGCCCTGAAACTTAAGCTGGATTAGGGAAGAAGTTCTTCTGGTTAAGGGTAATGAAAGGTGTTTTTTTACAAGGCTGACATTCATTTCCTTTTATTTAGGTTATGGCAGAATGATAGCTTTTTGTGGATAATCCTATGCTAATGTAGTTCAAATGAGGCTAGGCACATTGCCTGATGCCTGGATGTACCTACCTGGCCATGTTGTTCCTCCTGAAGTTTTGTACTGATAAATCTTGAGCATATGACCCAAAGCAGACCACTGAGATTCTTCTGACTTTTTTTGAAGATAATGAGAAAATGTTACTCTGGTGTGGGCCTGGGAGGGGGTGATGGCTAAGTGTAAATGCTAGTTGTGCCTGAAACTGCTAGGAGCAAAATGATTATTAAATGGGAAAAGGCTAATCAAGAATAAAGTTACTATGGAGGAAGTTATTGAGGGCCAAGGATAGAGAGAGACAGCTGCCTAGTGAGACTGAGCCTATGGGCCAGGTTGTGCCTGGGTTGCCTGAGGCTCTTTCAGTTTTGTAAGCCAATAAGTACTCCTTGATTAATCCTATTTGACAGGTGTTTTTGTCACTTGCATCTGAAAGTTTACTCATTATTAAAGCTAGGTCACATCAAGGTCATGAACAATGTTGTGCCCTAGGCTGATGAATTTGTATTTTATAAAAGATTGAAAGAAAGATGATTTAAATCAGAAGCAAGGTGATGAGATGTATAATTTAGCAAGATAACTGTCTTCAGTGAGAAGAGAGAGAGATTTTGGTGTTAGACTAGGAAAAGAGTGGTAAACTAAGAGGATAAAACCTTGGTCTGGTAGAATGTCTGAACTAACATAGCTCATGCAAATAGAGAAGCAGAGATGTGAATGCTACTTAGGTCATAAAATTAGCATCAGTTGGAGAGACACTGAATGTTTGGGGCAGGGAAATAAGAGAAGATGACTTGTAAATCTCAGGCGTAAGCCCATTCAACCTGCAGGAGGAGGGGTCATGTTGGAGTAACTCAGAGAAAATCATTTAAAAACAAGGTAATTGGAAGAAATGGAGGGACATACATATGGATGCCAAAACCAATCTGAAATAAGAGACTTGTAGGTCAAGCAAAACATAGGCATAGAATTTATGAAGCTGCGAAGTTGCCTGCAATGCTGCCAGTGAGAAAGCTGCCTGCCCACGGAGCAGAAGCAGCTATTATAAGGGAAGCTCCCAATCAACTGATGGACTGCAGCAGTACGGTAAACCCAAGCCGTGCAGGATAAATTTGGGGTATAAGGCCCCTTTTGTTTTTTACCTTTCTCCAAATAGGGGATGCTTCAGTCTGATAGCAGTTTTTATTACCCCCCCCCACCACGCACACACATGGGAGACAGACCAGGAAGCTACTACCTCCCAGTAGATCCCCAATTTTGTTGTTCTTTTTTTTTTTTTTTTGCTGTACACCATAGTTGTAGCAGAAAATGCACCCCTTCCCTCAACCCCATATACTTCAGTTTCTTAGTTACCCAAGCAATAGTCCCTGTTCTAGTTCTGGATGCCCCATCTCTTAGAAATTGCTGGTCGCTGGGGTGCACAGCAGCTAGTCACTATGATACACATGAAATAAGCCAATCACCAACTGCCAACCATTCTGCCTCTGTACTGCCTGCTTGCTTATCCCACATAAGCCCTAGGCCACCAGAGATTAGAGCCTAATATTCTGGAAATGATCCTAATCAATGTCCATCAACAGGAATATATCCACCCCCAAATCCTGGATGTCATTTCAGTGTTTCCACTTGCCAACAACAGAGGTTAAATGGCACCTCTAGTGACAAAAAGGTTAGGGACTGCATTGGCAGGTGAAGGTGGTTGCGTGGAACAGCATCCTATCTCCTTCCCCGCTGACTCACACAGCCTTAAGCCACAGCATTCCAACAAGTAAAAAGTTGCCTCTTCCCCCACCCACTCCCAGGGAGGTGAGCAGAAAGAGATGCAGGGCAGGGAAACTGAGAAGGGCATGTAAGCCCTGTGTGCACAGCACTGCAAATGGGACTGGGATGGGCCTCGAGCTCCTCTATCTGCAGGCAGCACAGCAAGTGGGATGGCAGCCCAGACATGCACAGTGCGGGGGACGTGAGTGGGCTGCTGAAGCACACAGAGGAAGCTGCTGCCTGAGGACTCTGGCCCCAGCCTCCACTTCCGAGGCCAAGGTCGCCCTGAACCCAGCACTAACCCTCCTGCGGACTTGGAAGGGGCTGCCTGGCACAGAACTTGGATAATGTCACAGAATTGAGGGCATCTGGGGAATTTTGTTGTTTGCTGTCTTTAATTTTTAATTTTATTGTTTATTTTTGTTTTGTTTGGCATTTTTCTCTCTTTCCTCCATTTCTTTCTTGGTATTTTGGTATATTCATGTGAGTAAACATTGTCTCAAGTGTGTTTCAATACTCCTTGCTTTCTCCTTCATTCTTTCACCTTCTCAGGTTTCCCATCCTTGAGGGATCACCCTCTCTTTCAGTCTTGCTGCTACTACATTTCTCTTCAGTTCTTTCTGTGTTTTCCCCCTATAGCTCTTAAATCGCTTCTGTTCCCCCTTCACTCTACTAAGGGCTTTATGCTGAATTTTGTTAAATAGCTATGAATCTTGCTCCTAAGGTTAAAGTTGCCAAATTATTAGCTATTACCATTTGTCAATTGCTAGGCTGTGTTAAGGCTATTGTTCTTGCTAGTTGTACTATTTTAGTTAGGCTGTCACGCCTGTTGTAATCAGTTCTCTCATGGATGACAGCACTGTAATAATGGGGGGTCGTAATAATTACCATTAGCCCAGAACCAAAGACTGAGTGCTGAGCTAAAGGGACAGCAGCTTCTCAATCTTTGTACATTGGGAAAGTAGAACCTTGGGACAGAAAGAGAGCCCAAGAGCCGGCTATGTCTAAGTGACATCTCTGAGGAATATACATTTCCTAGAGATACCCTGGTACTAGTGTAGAGCTATCTACCATATACAGTATATAAGCATCTTCACATAAAGCAAAATTTAAAAATAGAAAATGGCAAGACATAAAGCAAGATGAAACTCCAGACCGCCAGCCCAGCCAGGACAAGCCCAGAAGACAATGTGATAGAGGAAATCAGAAGCTACCTACTTGAGTTTTCTGAAATGGTAAGAGCAGAAGTAAAAATACATATAAATGAGGCTATAGAGAAAATCAGATCAGAAATTATCTCTCAGGTGTAAAAAGATAAGATGATCAAAATTAAGGATTTGCTCAATAATGCTAGAATACTTACCACTAAAAATAGGAAAGGGGCTGGTGAGATAGTTCAGTGGATTAAAGCACCTGCTTAGGCAAACTCACACAAATGCAGGGACTACACGCCATGCCAGCCCCACCCCAGGGCAGGCTGAGTCTGTGCATAGTGGCTCATGCCTGTAATCTTAGCACTGGGGAGCCTGAAAGCAGGTAGATCACCATGAGTCCAAGCTGCAGAGTAAGAACCTGCAGCGACCAAATACATTTTAAAAAATAGGGAAACTCAGGAAAACAATAGAAACCTTGAATGTCCAATACAGGAGGTAAATGGAATCCATGAAGCAGATTTAAACACATAGCCAAGAGATTAAAAATTCCACTGAAAGTATACTCAGCCAGTTGGACTAAGGTGAGGAGAGAATATAAGATTTAGAAGACAGGATTGTGTTTAGTGGTCATGCAAAGAAATATTTTAAAAATATAGCAAGAGACCATGAAAAATAAGTTTTCATGACTTTGATAATAAAGAGGAACAACGTAAGATTGATCAGAGTCATTGAAAATGCAGGACACCACACAAATGACATTAAACAACTGTTCACTGAAATTGTGCAAGAAGTCTTTTCAAACATAGCAAAAACAATTTGACATACAGTAAGTTAGACATGTAGAACTCCAACTACCATAATCACGATTTCAGAAATTTAGCACAAAAAGAGAATATTAAAGAATTCTAGAGAAAAGAAACAAATCATACCTAAAGGAAAGCCCAGCAGAATCATAGCTTTGCAATGCAAAACCTCAATCAAGGAGAACTTGAACAGATTATTTCAAACCCTAAAAGAAAAAAAAAAAAAAACAAAAAACAAAACTTCAACCTAGATGGATGCACCCTGAAAAGCTATCTTTTAAAATAAGTAGATAAGTAGAGAAATAAAATACTTCCATGACAAAGAACAATGGAAGAAATTCATGACCACTAAACCAGCTCCTCAGAATGCACTGAAGGATGTACTACAAAGAAATAACAAAGGTCAAGAACACCAATAGAAAGAAGTTTCCAGGAAGTTCAAGCTGTCAAACAGAGGAAAAAGACAGGGAACCAACAAGAAAATAACATGTTAAAGGTAAGCTAATATATATCAGTTATAAACATCAATGCAGATGGTCTTAATTCACTAATAAAACAAAAATATACTGCAGAATGGATCAAGAAAAAGATCCACCAATATGCTGCTTTCAAGAAACACATTTAACCCAAAAAAGAAATGCATAGACTAAAAGTCAAAGGATGGAAAACAGCTTTCCATTTCACAGGAACCCCCTCAAAAAGAAGCAAGGTAACTATTCTATTTGCTGACAAAGTAAACTTCAAGCCAAGACTGATCAAAAGTGCCAAAGATCACTACATGTTTGTTAAATGAAACTCCAATCGAAAGAGATAACAATCAAAACATACATGCACGAGGTGCACTTAACTATGTAAAACAAATATTGATGGACATGAAAAATCAAAGAAGCAATAGTACACTTTTAATTGGGGACTTTTCTACCCCACTATCACAAATAGATCAACTAGATAAAAAAAATCGATAAAGAAATATCAGAACTGAAACAAATCTGTGAACAAATAGGCTTAGTAGATGTCAACAGAGTGTTCCATCTCATGGTATCAGAACACATATTCTTCTGAGCTGTTCATGGCATGTTCTTAAAAATATATCATTGGGGCTGGGGAGATGGCTCAATGGAATAAAAGCTTCCCTGGCAAGTGCAAGGGCCTGAGTCCAATCCCCATTTCCACAAAAAAAAAAAAATTGCATATATATATATATATATATATATATATATATATATATATATATATATATATACTAACTTGTAGAACGTACTCAAGTGAATGCAAAGCAATTGAAATTATCCCATGTATATTAACAGACCATAGTGCAATGGAATTGGAAATCAGTGGCAAAAGAAACTACATAAACATCTGGAAATTAATACCTTCCTGAACAACCAATGGGTTACACATGAAATTAAATAAGAAAATAAACAGTGTTGATAATTAAATGATAATACTGAGTAAACACACTAGAACTGATTGGATGCAATGAAAGCAGTAGAAGAGGGGAACAATTACAGCAGTGAATGCATATCACGAAAACTGAGGTAGCTCAAAGAAACAACTTCATGTTTAATCTCTAAATTTTAGGAAAAGGAGAACAACTCAAGCACATGGTCATAGCAGAAATTGATGCAACCAAGGCTGAAAAAAGACTAAGAATCAATGTATCAATGGTTCTTTTAAAGACTAAAATTGATAAATCCTTAGCCAACTTTACCAAAAACTGGAAAGAGAAGGCTCAATCTGTGCAATTACAAATAAAAGGGTGAAACACACAACAGATCCTGCAGAAATCCAGATCATTAATACCTTTATTTTAATAAAATGGAAAAACAAAGGAAACGGACAGATTCTAAGATGCATATGAATTATCAAACCTGAATCAAGGAAATATAAAAATTATAAATACACACTAGCTAATTAAGTTGAAGTCATAATTAAAAATCTATGAAAAAAAAAAAGACATCATTCTGATGGATTCACTGCAGAAGTCTACAAGAAATTTGGAGAAGATCTGATCCTCAAACTATTTAATGAAAGTGAACCTTATTCCTGGAAGCAAGTACTGCCTTGATACCAAAACCAGAGACGAGCCCAACCAAAAAGTAGAACTATAGACCAATATCCCTAATGAACATAGACAGAAAAATCCTCAGTAATTTATTGGCAAACCAAATGCAGCAAATCATTAAGAAAATTATACAACTTGCCCAAGTGAAATTCATCCCAGGGATCGCAGGGCTGGTTAAACATATGCAATGCAATAAATGTAATGCACCATATCAACAGAGCCAAGGACATAAATTGCATGAATAGATGAAGAAAAGCTTTTGACAAAGTCCAACATCAACTCACGATAGAAAAAAAAAAAAAAAAAAAAAAAAAAAAAACCTTACAGAAAATTGGACTAGATGATCTTTATCTTACTCTGATGGAAGCCATCTATGGCAAACCAACAGCCAACATCATTCTGAATGGTCAAAAACTGAAAGCTTTCACTCTAAAATCAGGAATGAGATAAGAATATCCACTATTAACACTACTGTTTAATATTTTTCTGGAAACAGTAGACAGAATAATGAGATGAGAGGAAGAAATGAAAGGAATAAGAGAGAAGAAAAGGAAGAAGATAGAATTTTTTTTTAATGAGCAGAATAGATTTATTGAGGGAAAGAAAGCTCCTGTCTGAGAGAGGGACAGGAGGAGGGCCTGAGTAGGTAGTTTCCCAGGAAGCTGTCTCTTCCAGGGACTTTTATAAAGGAAAACCATGTGGTGAGGCAGGTCTAAGGTGGTGAAGACATGGGAACTCGCTTAGGTGGACAAGAGGTGGGACAAAACTGTGGTCAATCAATGGGATTACATCACCACTGTTCAGGTAAAATTGATTAAGTTCAGGAACAAATAGGGAAGTGAGTCACAGAGCAAGCAGGCATGAATACAGAACAGGGTCTCTTTCTGTTCAAGGTTGGGCTAGTGACTCAATAGGGCTCTTTCAAGGTGATTGATACCTATTTAGAATGCTAATCCTTGATGCCCATCCCTAGGGAAGTATGTAGCTATGTTTCCTCTTTTTGTCTTGGTCTTGTGGTGTGGCCCTTTAGGGAGTGTCTGTCTCTTCCAAGTTGCAAAGTCACCTTGCCTGCCATCTTGTCTCCTTGAGGGCCTGGCCCTGCCTGACCACCTAAAAATATTTCTATCTAACTCCGCTGCCTACAACATTCCCCCCGCTGAAGAAGTAACCCGGAACTGCCGTGAAGGGATTGGGGGCAACGACCGCTCTGGCTTCTTCACGCTGAATGGGGTAGTAGTTGTGAACCAGCAATGAGATATATTCTTCAGAGGTTCTATCTAAAGGCCCTCAGTAGAGAACAGGCATTTTCATTACTGCTTTGAATCTGGAGAAGACAAAGCCAAAGAAACAATTTAAAAAGCACTATACCATAATGATATACACAGTCATGATTATAGCAGTATAGTTTGTAATAGTTTAATCGTTTTTTTTTTTTTTTTG
>PVKA01009518.1:0-36362 GCA_004027165.1 Ctenomys sociabilis | reverse complement strand
CTTGGGAATCTTTAAGTGTCAGGACCAAAATATATAACTAGATATCGTGAAATAGGAAGAAATTATTCAAATGGGAAGGGAAGTTAGGGAGGAGAGGGAAAAGAAAAAAAATGAGAAAAAAGGATAAAGTAGAAGCAAGATTTTTGTAAATAGGAAGGGAAGAGGGATTGAAGTCAGGAGCAGGGAATGGGAAAAATGAGGAATCAAGAGATAGGACTTAGGGGATAGCTCAGTAGAATAAGTGCCTGCCTGTCAAGTGCAGGCTTCTGAGTTCAATCCCTAGTACCATTACAAAAAGAAAAAAGGAGAGAGAGACAAAGAGAGAGAGATCATGCATAGGTACAAGTTCCTTTTGGTGAATGTAATCATGATCTAAGTTGTACCAATGAATGTAATTAAAGAATAAATAAATCCCAGGCATGTATGCTGTTGAATTATGTACCATTAAAAAAATAACATTAGTTCCACTTTCTATCTGATGGCCCTGAGACAAGGGCCATCAGATAAAAAATGGAACTAAGTGACTTGCCTCAAGTAGTATACCTGGGAGAACAAGGCCCATAGGCCACCTGCCTTTGTGTTAGACCCAGCCATTGGCTGTTTTCAGGGTGTCAGGTACCTGGTGCCCCCAGGAACCACCAGGGCACCTGGCCTGCTGGCTTTCAGCATCCTTAGGAAGGCAGTGTTGTGGATGATTTATTTTGGTCCCCTCACTGTTTTGCTACTACACAAAACCTGTGCAGCAGGACACATGTAGCTTCCAGGCTTCCTCGGCTGACTTATCAGTATTTGTGAAAGGGACAGATGACTCTGGTTCCAGCCTTTCTGTGTTGCAGCTTCAGAAGCTAATTACAGACACGGAAGCCTGAAGGGAGAGGAAATCTATTTCCCCAGATGGACTATTGATTTGTGTGAAAGATCAAAAAAGTGCAGCTTCTCAATACATACGAGGTTGGCAGGGCTTGGGGCGGGGGCGTTACACAGTGGAGAAGGAAAGAGGCAAGCAGTAAAGGCCTCATTAGGAAGAAAAGCTCTTAGGAATATTAGGTTTAGAGGTTTTGGATCTAACAAAAGAAGGTCCAGGAAAAGGAAATAGTGAAATGATGAAGAAATTGTAGCTTGTAATAAGTTTGAATTTCTTGTTCTTGTTCACAATTTTTAAAACACATTATTTTCTATATATTTTAAAATGAGGCCTTTTCTAATTATGATACGGTTTTAAGACTTACCAGCTACCATCTGTACATAGAGGTCAGTAAGGCTGCGCCCTACAGGCTGCTGTGAGCGTTAATTAGTGGCCTGATTTTTTTTTTTTTTTTTTTTTGGCAGAATCAGGGATTGAACTCAGGCCCTTGCACTTGGCAGGGAAGCACTTATTCCATTGAGCCATCTCCCCAGCCCCTGTGACCTGATTCTTGCTGCACGCTTGATCCTTACTAACTAGGAAATATCCCATCTTCTCCAGTAAGCTTTGCCACTGTTACAGGTGGGAAACTTGTGCCAGAATTATCTGTCAGTGGGTACCAAGTAGCCCTGAGGTAAGCAGGACAGCCAGCATTACCTGTGTTTACAGAAGAAATAACCAGGGGTTTCGAGGATTGACTGGCTTGTGAAGGGAGGCGGGGACCTTCTTCGCAGTGTCCTCAGTAAGGTGCACGGGGGCCCCATGTCGAGCAGCAGCCTTTTGGTTGTCTTTGCTGAACACAGTGATTTTTGTCAGACAGGAAGGCCGAGTCTCTGGACTTGAGGAAGTGCTGTCCAAGTGAAGCCCTTGGCCAGAAGGAAGAGAGAGAGCAGCCCTGAGTGAGCCCGGAAGAGCATTCATCTGTGAGGCTGTGGGGCTGTGTGTCAGACCACCAGGGAAGGTCTGAGGCAGGCAAGATGCCTGTGAGCTGGTGAGAAGAATCAAGCTTCGGGCTGGTTGAATTTCTGCTCAGACTGTGTTTCGACAGACTTGGGATTTTGTGCATGATGCTTAACTTATCCAAGCCCATTTATTTTAGCTCTAAAGTGTATGTGCTTTAATTGATCATCATTGTTCATATGAAGTACGCTGGTAATGTGTTTTACAAAGCACTGATCCTGTCTAAATCCATAGGGGATGTTCAATAAATTTAAGTATTGATATGGATGTTATTTTATTTTGAAGGAAGCTGTAGGCAAATAATTCACTGGTGGTTAAGACTTTGTGTGGGAATTACTCAAGCTAGAATAACTTATATAATTTCCTAAAAGCGATGTTGAAAGCAGTAATATTTTGACAAGGCTTGAAAAGCAATGCATTTAACATTCAGCTATGTTGAGGCAGTAATACAGGTAATCCATGCTCCTGTTTCACACTAAACCATGGCTTGGGCTTCAAATGTGAGAGAAAGAGAGATGGGGTCATTGATCCTTGAGGTCTGAATATGGACTAGAACACAGAAATAGCTGTTGTAAATTAGCTGATAAAAAACAATCTCCCATTAGTGAAGAGGCGTTTTTAGAGTTTTGAAACAGCTGCGTTCTGATGTATCTGGGAGCCCTGAGGTGAAGCATCACACATTGCAGTAGGGGAACAGCAGACTGAAAACCCATCATTCTAGCGGTGCTGATTGAATTGTTCATCCCATTAGCATCAGTAGTCTTGTTTGTGAGCATTTGTCATGGGCCATGTCAGGGCTTTGTAATACTTTGTATATATTAATTCTTTTTATCCTCACAATAGCCACAAAGAGAAATGATGGCTCTGAGAAAGAACCTGCCTCCTGTCCCTCAGCTTTTAAGTGAGGATTCAGGCTGAAACGCGGATCTCCTTGATTACTTTCCTCCCTTGCAAAAGGGCTTCTGAATGCTGTTTTGATCTTTACAGCCTGGCTTTCATGTTTTCTGCCTGATGAATCTGGGTATCATATTCTCCAAAACCAGAATTAGTCTTAGGGGGTTCTGGTTAAGTTCAGCGGGGTGTCCAGGCTGAGGTGCTTGTGACAAGGCCTCTTGTGAACTCTGCCCCTTGCTGGCCCCCGAGACACTGGCCATGGCTCAGGCTTTGTGGCTGCTGCTCCCTTTCCTTCCCTCTGGGCTGTGTACGAAGTCCCAGCCTCCCACAAACATGTAATTTGCAGCAGTGCCATCTTTTGTCAGGTTTTAATCTTCCTTATATCTCTGGTGTTAGTTTGCAGGGAGGAATAGCTGGCAGCTTTCCCCTTTAGAAAGCAAGCAAGCAGTGTCTTTCATCAAGAATGCTTTCTTCTATTTAGTTCTGAAATCCCCCGAGAGGAGAGAGAAGTCTGCCTTTCTGAAAGCACTGTGGTGAGTGGGGAGCATCGCTTGAAGACAAGAACTATTAATGACTCTCTGATTACTTGTGTTTTTCAGTGTCTGTTCCTCTCAGTTTGCATGAGAAATTGGAACCACAGCAGTCTCACCTAAGGTGGGGTGTGCCGCGTTGAAAAGTCATCTGGTCCATCCCAGTCTCTGCGAGAGTTCACCATCTTTTGGGGCCTCAAAGCACCCAAATGCACACTCCTTGTGTTTTATTGTGACATGGGAACTGGTGACAATGATAGAAGCCTCCAGGTACTCAGGGAAGAACAAAAACCCACCTGTGTTTTTCGGTAATAACGGAGCTCTGATTCTTGAAGCAGCCACACCTTTCTGCTCCTGCATCTGCCACATGTGACATCGCATCCGTTCCCGAGAGAGATGCCACGGCCATGAATGAAAAAACTGTTTCTCAAGCATCACGTGGCCTTCTTTAGCATAACCATTACAGAGATGTGAGTATCAGCAGTAGCTGTGCTCCGCTGTCTTGATTACAGCATCAGAAACAAAACATGAAATACTTGCCTCAGGAGCCAGGCAGATGCATTGTTGTGAGGGCTGGAAGGGAGGCCTAATCAATACCCACAGCATCCTCTTGGCACTTGCAGTTCCTTCATTGCTAGAAGCATGTTTACGGGTCTGACCTGGATCATTACATTGGGGCAGGATTTATCTTGTGTTTCCCAGAAAAAGTAATAATGCTTGTAAATGAGCGAGGCTCTCTTGGTGAGAAAGGACAGGCCACTGATCACTCAGAGTCCTGCTGGGAAGTCAGAGCTACCCAGCCAAAACTGTCCCTAATTGCAACAGCTACAAGAAGTGAAAGCTCCAGTTTCTAGGGAAATGAATGTTTAATGATAAGCAAAGTACTTGAAAGAGTAGTTCAGGATGCAATAAATACTCCACTGAAGCAAGGATTTTGCTTCTATTTCAGAGATCTGTTGAAGCCAGATAAAATGTGCTTTGTGCCTTTCCACTCCCCCCTCCCAGAGACTTCTTTCATTTCTAAACTTTTCATATATTGATAGAATAGAGAGAATGCTAGCTTAGTTACCCATACTTGCTTACTCTGTGCCAGCAGTTTTGGCCACATTGTGTTTCATGTCTGTGCATGTGCTGCTGCACGGGGTCCCATTTAGCCAGTTATGATTACCCTATGATGCACACTGGCCCTGCTGATTAATATATGAGCACCCCAATAGCCTCAAGGGAAAATATGCAGTCAGGAAAAGGGAGATGTGGAGGTAAGAAGGAGCAGGAAGGGAAGAAGGCCAACTACTTTGCAAATAAAGGGATTAAGCTTTGAATCACAGTATAATAAGGGTTGTAAATGCTGTATTATAATTTTCTTGTTCTATTTACCTTACTGTTTCATCACATAACTATTAGTTTCATAGGTGAATACATGGTGCACTTATTATAAAAGGAAACTTCGGAGAAGACCATTGGATGTGCACAAGGTCCGATAGCAAATCACCAGGTAGAAAATCATGGTGTGCAGAGTGACCAGTGCTGAAGGAGACACACATGCTCTGAGGCTGCACTGCAGTCCCAGGAAGCAAAGCCTCCCCGCCGTGGGACAGGGCCAGCCTCAGAGGGGAGGGCACGTGCAGGATTGCAGGAGTGCAGTGCAGGGAGGAGGCCGCCGCCGACGTGTGAGTGCTCCGACTTCCCCTTTGCCATTAGCCAGCAGCAGCTCTGCCTCGTCACCAACATTGTCAGAAGGTACAATAGACACTGTAAGAGGGAAAGAGACTGCGCATAAGTGATAAATTATTGGGACGAGGGAAAGGAGAAAATCTAGGAAGAAAGGAAGGGGAAAACCATGTATGAATATATACAGGGCAGCTAAGATGATTGTACTACTAATTTCTATTGATTTTTTTGAAGGTAGCAGTTAATGCTTCAAATTTTTCCTTTGACCAATTTTACATGCCTATGTCTGATAATCTGAGCAAATACAATGAAGACAGCAATGTGCAATGTAACAACCACTTTTGAATACCTCTCATCTTCTTTAAAAGTTGTCATTTCTAATGTCTTATCTGTTTTTCTATTCTCTTTGAAATAAATTACTATAATAATAATAATAGGGGGTCTGGGGAGATAGTTCAGTAGAATAAGTGCTTGCCTGGCAAGTGCAAGGCCCTGAGTTCAATCCCTGGTTCTTCAAAAAAAAAAAAAATAATAATAATAATAATAAAATTCAGCTCCCTAGGAGATAGTTCAGTGGCATAAGTGCCTGCATAATAATTGCAAGGTCCTGAGTTTGCTTTCTGGAACCAAGAAAAAATTATCTGAGTTTTCATTAGAGAAAAAGTCCTGCAGTCAGGCCTGGTCACCAACTGATGCTCAAGCACCCTGTGAGGGTGCCCTGAATGACTGTGGCAGCTTCCAGCCAGTCCAAGCAACTGAGTGACTTGGCCAGGCACTGTCTCCAAATAAATAAAACAGATTTTGAGAAATAAAGGGGGCTGGACATGCAGCTCAGTGTGAAGGTTCCGGGTTCGATTCAGAGTAGTGAGAAAGAAAACACACTGACCTTGTAGATAGTGTACATAGCCACAGTCAATTGTGACTTTAAAGAAAATTACACAGGTTGCTGCCAGATTTTTGTTTTAGAAGATGGAGGGTGAGCTTTGAGCAGAAGATGTGGATTTCTTGGTCAAACTAAACAGACCTTTAAGGGGTGACAGAGGTGAAAATGAGAGGACCAAGCCAGCCTGGGGCAGTCAGTAGGGAAAGTTTTGAGAAGAGGGTCAAATGTTTGATGGTAGATGTAGTTTAAACCTTGCTGTGTAGAGTAGGGTGTAGCAACGCCCTCTTTTCTTAATGAAACTTTCATTAAGCATGCCAATATTAGCATGTTGCTATCTGTAATGATGAGAGAAATAAGGACAGAAATGAGATGAGAGAGAAATTGGCATGTAAGAACTCTGCTTACAGTGTGTATAATACATGCAAGACGCCAACCGTATAGCAGACAACTGGTAAGTGTAGCTACAATTGAAAGCCTGTGCAATTCTTGGTATTACTCAGTGGATTCATGTATGATCCTAGACCAACAACTGCTCAATAATAAAGAAAATTCTGTGTTATCTGAACAGACAACAATCAAACTCTGAGTTCACTCTGTGCGTGCTACTGTGTTAGGCACACAGCACAAATAAATCAATGCTTTCTATACCTGCTTATGTCTGTAACTATATGCTTTATACATGTACTTAAGTTGTCTTCGAGGAGTTAACAGCCTAAGCATAGAAAGATTTCTACAATCCAGGGAAGACAGTAGCAGTCCAATAAAAGATGCTAAGATAATAACTGACCTGACGAAGAGATTCTATTGACTCTTGACCCATCTTCTCGAATAGCTATTTGGAGATCCCCAGTCCACATGGTGGACCAACTGTGCCTTTTGTTTCATCTACTCATGCCCAGTCCCTCCATCTCAGTCAGCCTACCCTCTCTGCTGTTCGTTTTCTCAACAGAAATGTGCCGCCCCATGTCACCTGTGTCTCAGGACCTTGGCACTCGCTATTCTTTTGCCTAGAACATATTTGGACAGTGGACTCCATAATTTCTTTCTGAAACCTGTTCGGAAGTCACCTTATTAGAAAGCTCTTTCTTAACTGCTATGTGAAGCAGCTCTTCCTTTCTTTTAGAAATCTGTCAGCATCCCCTTAGCATTCGCTTGGCCACTGTGCTAAACAGAAACACTGGCCCCCATCAGTCTGCTTTGTCCTGCATTTTTTTCTGAACAATTTTCATTCCTTCAGGAAGTTGTCTTTGCTAGCTTGCTTACTTGCTTGCCGTTTGCCTTCTCCAACCCCCAGGATGAAACCACAGTCCGTCTCCTATTCCTTTTTCATCCCTGCTTCCAATAAAATCTCCCTCCAGTGTCTGATCACATTCCACAGGAGCATCATGAACAGACTAGGGATTGTAGAAAATCAGAAGAAGTTTCACAAAACAGTTCCTTCACCATCTGTGATAGTGGTGTGATATTTTTAGTTTCTTTAATTCTATTCTTTTTCAAAGTATTATCTGTGATATACTACTGAGGTACAGAACATAGGCCTAGAACAATTCCTGAAAGGTCTCAAGCAGTTAAGCAACAGATGCAGCAGTTTGCAAAAATGTTTATACACTGCTTATTCTTTGATGTTTGTAATGGGGGATGAGTGTTACTAGGGCTTCATTCCAGGTCCTTCATCTAAGTACAAGCTCTACCACCCCAAATGCCAGTACCACTAATTCAACAGTGAAATGTGATTCTTCAACAGAAGGGGTGAGGAAAGCAGATGGCAGCATCAGTCTGGCTAGGACAGAGGAACCTTAAGGGGAAGCCCCACATATACCGGAAAAGTGACTAGAACCTGGATCCTGGACATAGGACATCATTTAAAAATCTATTTTATATCCACACTGGTATAGTTGGTTTCTATATAAATAACGTAAGTTCACAAACTTTTGGAGAATCTAATAGAATCTATTCCTATCTGTTTATCCTTAATTAAAACAGTGGTAGAAAGCTAAAATAATGCTGTTTTTCTTCCAAGTATCCCCGCAAAGCCAAACAAAACAAAGATAAATAGAAATAAGGCACATATTATAAACTTGACTTAGTGACCTAATCCATATGGAGTGAATAGTTGTTGATTCTATAATTTAGCCATGGGACCATAATTAATCAAATTTTAAATGTACTGTGTTGGGGCAAGGGAGATGACTCAGTGGGATAAGTGCTTCCCTGGCAAGCGCAAGGGTCTGAGTTCAATCCCTGGTTCTGCCAAAAAAAAAAAAAAAAGAATAAATAAAAATAAATGTACTATATTATTAAAACAACCTAATAGCATCCTCCCCAGGAGAAAAGAAACAATGACACATGAAGCACTTGCATTGATTTTAAGATTCACTCTGGATTCAGAGAAATTTTAATATTTGGGTGCTCAAATATGAAGATTATGCATTAATTAACACTGACTGAGCACATGCCAGGCAATGTAAGTTTTTATATGCATTGATTCCTTTACAATGAGAAGGAAATGCTTGTTTAGGAAAGCCTAGCTGCAAGGTTAGACTAAACCATATAAAACTGCCCTTTTTGAAAATTAAAATGATTAAATATTAACAACTTTATACAATTCCACTTATTAAGAAAACACTTAACCTCAGTATTGTAAGCATAGTTTTCCTTTCTCATAAACAGATAATAAGAGATAAACGGTCACTAACATTAACTAGAAAGCTCACTGTCATGATTAGCATTTCAGGAATTATCTTTTTTTTGGTGGAACCAGGGATTGAACTCTTGCCAGGCAAGTGTTTATTCTACTGAGCCATTTCCCTGACTACTTCAGGGATTATCTTAATTTTGTTTTGTTTTGTTCTGAGACAGGGTCATGCTATATGGTTTTGGATAGCATTGGATTCAGTATGTAGCCCAAATTGGCCTTGAACTCAAGATATTCATCCTGCCTCAACATCCTGAGTTTTGGAGTTACCAGCAGTTATCTTGTTTTTATTCTCATGCTAATTTCCTTACAGTCACAAGAAGAAAGTAAAAAAGTGAGGTCACAATTTTTTGGAATGAAGCATTTACCCAGATTTCTCCTGCTTTCACCTCATTGATTAGAAATGAAACTTCCTATCCATGGCTAACTCTAAATACCAGAGAAGGTAGAAACCAGTTAACTTTTTTGTTTCAAATTGATATATACAAAAAAGGAACAAAAAAGTTGGAGATGTAGATTAAAGATAAGATTACAAACTTTATTATTATGATAAATATTACCTGTAGAGCCTCAGGGATTTTTTTTTTTTTCTATGAATTTAGGACAGGGTGAACAGGGTGTACCAGGTCTCACTACGTAGATCAGACTTGCAGCAGTCCTCCTATTTTCAGCCTCCCAAGTGCTGGCATTACAGGTGCGCACCACCACACCCAGTCTCAGTCACCACCTCAGCATGCCCTGGGGGTGGCACGGCATGCCAGCGATCAGAGCCCAGCTTCGGTGCTCTGCTGAAGCAGGCACTTTAGTCCAGAGCCTCAGTTTTGCAGATGAAGAGAAGGAGGTCTTGGAATGCAGTGCCTGTGTGCACTCTCAAATGCAATACTGGAAGCGTCAGTGTTTGAACCAGACGCATTCTCCTTCTTGAATCCAAGTGTTAGTCACTATGATACACTATCATTTCACCCGTGATTAACTTTTATGCAAGTTTTACAATAAGGAGACCTTAATATTATGTGATTATTTGCATTTAAGTGTTGTCATTGTCATAGTTACTTTTCCCTCATGGCTGAGCCAAAATATCTGATGCCCAAAACTAAAGAAGAAAAAGGTTTTTGTAGCTCACAGTTTGTGAAGGTTTCAGTCCATAATCAGCTAGCTCTAAGGCAAGGTGGCACATGGCACAGGAGCAACAGTTCATGGCAGTGGAAGATGGCAAAAACAGCAACAGCATAAGAGGTCAAAGGAAAAAACCAGCCTCTTTCCCCCCACCCCCCCTCTATTGCATGCAGGCTACCTGCCCTAGGGTGAGTGTAGCAGCCACACGGCCGATCCCGGCACTAGACAATAAACCAATCGTAGGCTCTAGATTCAGCTGCCTCCAAAAAGCCCACATGAGGCTTGGGAGACATCCAGACACTAGCCACAGCAGTCATTAAGAAAAGTCTACTGATTTGCCCATTGAGTTATTCCCTCTCTTTCCACAGTTCAATTATGAGTTTGAAGTAATGAAAATTTCAGAGGTGCATACAAAGGCAGAGAAAGAGAATGGTAGTCATTGTTATGGCTGATATTTTGCCACCCAGCCAAATCCTCATGTACTGTTTGGTGGGATCTCGTGGGGAGGACTGGATGTGTCCTAATGTAGTAGTGTGCATTAGTCCAGTGATGATGGGTTCATACCTGGGTGTCCTGCTGGGCAGTGGAGCCTGATGGGAGCAGGTGGCTCTCTGGGGCACACCCTGGAGAGATATTTAGGGTTAGAGGGATAAAGCAAGAGGTAGAAGTGTAGAAGAGTGGCTTTCCTCTTCCCTTGAGTGTTAGTTGAGCCCTGCCTGTCATGCCATGAGCTTTCTCCTCTGCTGTGACACCCTGCCCTGTGGCCAGCTGAGTATGGACTGAAGTCTCTATAAACTGGGACCTAAAATAAACCTTTCCTCCTTTAAATTGTGGGTATTTGGTATTGTGTCCCCATGGTGAGAAAGTAATTTAGATAGTTGTATTTGGAGGGAGGGAAGGAAAGAAGGTAGGTGAAAGGGAGAAAAAGGTTGGAGGGGGTGAAGCAGAGAGACAGGAGAATAGTGAGGCAGACACATAATCATATGGGCAGCTGTTACTGGACTACAACCTCTGCTACTCCAGGATGGCTCACAAGCCATGAGCTCCACATTCCTCCCCATCCCCTGCTGCCCAAGAGCTTTGAATGAAGCATCAGCTGAGTGGACAGAGGTAGGCCAGGCTACGGCTCAGACATGTCTGTGACTAGAACAACACCAAGACACTAGCATTTGGAACCACTCTGAAGACTGTCTTAATAAAACTTTGTTCAATAGTCATAGACTGAAAGATAGGGCCATAAGCTCAGGGGAACATTAACCATTAATAGTGAAAACAACACTGGACCAAGATATGACAGGGCTGTCCCAGCCCTGTCACTATTCTTAGATTTAAAATAAAATCTTTGTTTCTCTAATCCCAAACCCAACTTCTCTAGAATAATGGAATTAAAATAGGTTATACTGAAGATGGTTCCAGCTCTCCTATTCTATACTAGTTGAGATTATTTGTCTTTATGCAACTGAAATAGAAGGAAACTCCAATAGGAGGCTCAGAGAACAGCAGAGAAAGCCACAGAACCAGACCTTCAAAGGGACAAATTTTATAGTGGCCTTGGGATCTGGATGGAGAAACCATGTCTATTCTGTTCAGGAGTCTTCTTTTTCAGGTTACTGTCTAGCAAGTAACATGTGACTGACACAGTAGAAGTCTTTAAGACTTCGTAGCAAGAGAAGACATGGGCTTGCCTGATGTCCCCTGAAAGGTCTATCACTGGGAGGAATCATCCTTCAAAATAAAATAGTCAATCAGTGAGAAGAAGGAAAGGAATTAGGCTTTGGGTGGATAAAAATGGTAGACCAACAGCTGCATGCTCTGACTCTGGCTCTGGTTGGTCAAGTTTGACTGAGTAGACGCAAAGTCTTCCATCTATTGAACCCATACCACGTGTCATAAATTTTGCAGGATACACTAAACTCATTTTTCATTAATCTTCACAAATTAAGTATGTGCAGTCTACCTTTTTCAGAGGGGCTAATGAGGTTAATTTACATGCAGCTGTCTATGAGGAATCAATCAGCAAGTCATTTACTGGCATCTTCTGAACGCTCCACTGCTTCCCTTGCCCCTAATCATCCTTTCAGTGTGTGCTCTTTTAACTGTTTAAGTGCTTTTTTTGGTGTCATACAATTAGAGCATCAGCATGGTATTTCTTGAGAAAGTTGATAATATTATTGTCCCTAAAAAATAAGGCCATTGAGCTGGCTTTATTGCTTCTGTGTTTCCCCACCTACTGCTAAACCCCTCAGAGTCTGTATTTGTGCAGGCATTTCACTATTCCAATTTCCAGGCCATGGAATTCAATAAAGGCAACAATAATATCAGCTCTGTGAGTAGGGGATAACTAGAAATGTTATTATTTAGTCCTAAAGTAAAAACCTATTAATACTGAAATCCAGTCAATTGACATTCAAATGCAATAAGTTAGCACAGCATTTTAATAATTCACACAGAGTCCTCAGGTACTTTGTCCAGGAGAATAATTAATATCCTCTGCATCTGTGCACTTGGCAGTCATCCCCGAAAGCCTCTTGCTTTGAATTGTGAAAATATATTTCCATGTACTCCTTGCCAACGCCGAGCTGTAAGATGCATCAGTAGGATTCCAAAGTCTAAACTTAGCATCAGCCTGCATGAATCCTCCTTCTTCCTTTTACAGATCATAGTGTCTAATTCTGTTGTTTCCAATAATCGTAGGGGAGAACTCATGTCTTCATCCCAAGATTTCCCTGTCTTGGTTATGGTCCACTTTCCTATAGAATATTAAGACACAAAGAAAAAAATATGATTTAGTCCTGAGCTCATCATTGAGGTAATCTGGCCCACCAGCAGCAGCTCCTGCTGAACTCAGTGATTTACTGTTCCCATATATCATTATTTCTTCTAAGTCTTGGTCTTTGCTCAAACTTTTCCTCTACCTATCAGATCTTCCCTTTTTCCCTGGGGAACTTATTAAAAGTTCTCCAGGATTCCTGGACCTTAACCCAAGACATTCTGATTCAGTAGGTCCAGGGTAGGACTTAGGCATTTGAATTTCTAATAAACTACAAGGTCATACTTCTGTTAGTAATGGCCTAAATAATTTGGGTAATGCTCTTGCACACATTATGACCAAAAATAGTTCAAGTGTTTGTGGAAGTCAATTCTAGCTATGCTTTCAAGATGAGGAATTTTAAATGAGATGTAACCATTGTAGAGGTGTGAACAAAAGAAATAAACACACATGCAAATATATTTAAAACAAACTACTGAACTTATATTAGGAGGACCCAGCAGAGAGAAAACTATGTAATTCTGGAAGATGTCTCTGAAAAAATAGTGACATGGAACTTCTATTACAAAGTTTGTACCAGGAACAGGTAATAAAGTCTTCACCCTTCCACTGTTAGGAATCTAATATGAAATCTTTGCTCCTGGAGTTGTCAAAAGGGCTAGAGCTTCAAACTTAGGGAAACGAGAACTGAACCCACTGCCTAGGGTAGGATGACACTAAATAAAGAGAAAAAAACTGAGTAATGTCTCCCTGAGATTACATAGCTAAATTGGTTCTTATGTGTATTTGTGGCCAACTTCATACTGCCTATAGCATGCAGAATACCACACAAAGGCATTAAAGAGCTATCAGCTTTGTAGCATTCCCAGTATACTGTACAGGTATTACATCCAGAGAAAAATGCTCTTTCTTTTTCTTATTTATTTATTTGATGCAGGGTCTCACTGCACAGTTCGGACTCAGTGATCCTCCTGTCTCAGCCTCTCTAGTGCTGGGATTACAGGCATGCACCACCATGCCAACTTCCAGAAAAATGCTGTTTCTCTCTGAAGGAGTATCAGCTTAAGTCCACCCCACACTCCTACAGATAAATGCAAGGAACGTGAACGCAAACATGCATATGCACAGCCAGGTTTAAATCCAAAACATGCAAACGTCTGTGTGCTCGGAAGATCACTGGATCCCCAGGGTGTGGCACTCATCAGTGGACTCAGCCATTGAGGAGTTCAGAAGCTAAATGCTCTTGGGCAGGGTAGGGCCTGGTTAGCATGGGTCCCTGGGGTGTGACCTGGAAGGGAGCTCTTTTGTCCCAGCCCCTCTCAGTTCTTTCTCTGCTTCCTGGCTGCTATCAGCCCAGCAGTTCTCTTCTGCCAGTCCTGCCTTGGAGCCAGATGACTAGCGACTGAAACCAAAATAAAGCTTTCCTGCTTCACACTGCAGTCTTGAGTATTTTGTCACAGTGACAAAAACAGTGACTGAAACCTATCCACCTCCATACATACATGAAATATACATGGAAATGGGGCAATATGAAAAAGAACTGGGAGAAATAACAGCAAAATTATACTCAGAAAGACGTTTATGATTTTTGGAGTTATCATTAAGCTAAATGAAAACTACAACTCTTTTTTAATACATTTAAAGAAAAGAGGTAACTTATTATTGTATTTCCCAAGTTCTTTAATATAATAATTACCCAAGTAATATTAGTGGACTGAATAAAAACCACTTGGATAACTATAACAACGACCATTAAAATTAAAGGCCTAAGGAATATTAGAACATAGTAGCAAATTAGATTCTTGCAACAATAATTTTGAATCAAATAGCATTTTAGTCCTGGAAATTATTAGGACAGTAATTTTTTTTTTTTTTTTTTTTTTGACAGAATGAGGGATTGAACTCAGGCCCTGTGCTTACTCCACTGAGCCATCTCTCTGGGCCCCAGGGTAGAAATCTTATTAGCACTCTGATCCTTGTGGAGCAGCTCTTTTCCATAACAGGATTATTTCCTCACCAAGTTCAGTATTCACAGAAAGTCCAGGGGAGCCAGGCTTCCTGCTCTGACCCTGACACACATCTGCCAATCCTGAACACTTCCTTTTGAACTCTGACCTCACTTGCTTGGTCACTTGGAAAAAGACCAATGTGGTGACTATTGAAGTGTACAGTCTTTATGAGTGTTAGAGATAATACTTCTAGTTACGAAATTAAGTTTAAAAACAAATTAGAGTCTTTAAACTTGAAAATCATGGGGTTTAAGGAAACTACAATTAGGCTTCAGGGGTTCTGGAAACTTATGTTACCTAAATTATTTGCAGGTTTCAGGGAAGAGGATCTAAAAATTTTGTCAGATTCTCAAAGACACCTGGACCAATAGCACTCAAAGAAAGTGGTAAGTGGATTTTTCCATGATTTTTTAAAATTGATAAAAGTGAAAACCAGGGAGCTACATGACTTTCCTCAGATCTGTCTCCTGCACTCACAGTGGCAGCCGCACCACGGGAGAAAGTGCAGCCGTTCCAAAACAGCCTTCACTTGAGGCATCCGATGGGGCAGTTTGGGATACTTCCTGTGGTGATCACCTTGCTGCGGTTTTCCAGACTTCTGCAATAACTTGCGTCTTGAAATCTACTCAGCAGTAGCACTAGCTCCCTTCTGCTTTGCAAGGCCATTCCTGTGCAGACTCGGGGCTGCTCTGTTAGACTTGAAGCGTTCAGCCTAAACACCCAAGCCTGCAAGGCAGATCATTCTGCCATCTCACCCTCTACCAAACGCACGCACTTGCCAGTGTAGACAATCAAAATAAGGATTTGGTTTGATAATTTTTTTTAAAACTGTGTCAAAAACTCTGAAATACATATTATGGCTGCTTGGAATGAAAAAGTGTCTTCCCCACAGAGGTAAGGCTCATTGATTTTAAAGCAGAGATGGCTGACAAAGGTAAGCTATTTTCACTCACACTGCTCTGTGAGTGTGGTTTAGTGGAGCAGCCGTGAGCTCGCCTGGGTGCTTGCCAGTCCTGAGGCCTGGGCAGGTCACTTAGGTTCTCTAAACCTGTCTCTCATATGCTCAGTAAAGTAGAAGAGCCTTTAAAAGATTACTGGATATGATTGTATGTTAACCCAAGCATAGGAAAAGTCCATGTTTTATTCACTGTCTGATGAAAAGTTGCACTGCCAATGAGTCTCCATGCTTATGAAAAGCATATTAATATGTAGTTTGTCCATAAAGCATTTAGAACTGAAACTGCAGAAACAGTTTCAGTAGACAGTGGTCTGCTATATAAATAATGTTACTATTTATCTCACACTGTGGTTGTAAGGGGTGAATAAGTTATGAGAGTTGAACCTCCTCTAACCCTGCTACTCAATTTTACTTATTTTCACATCCAGGCTCTTCCAGTTACCATTTCTGGGATACTGGCTTTCTACCACCTCTTTCATGAGCTGTAAAGTAAGAACAGGAATAATTGCAGCATCATAGAGTAGTAAAGAGTGTGTAAGTTACTAAAGATAGTATGCTCAGGGCATCAGTAACTTTTCAATAAACATTATCTTATTGTAACTAATAGTTATCATAGGGTTTAATATTTATTTATTTAGATCTTGATATTTATATGTAATCAATTATACAAAATCAGTTAATATAAAATAACTAGGCTGGTACTTAAGGCATAATAGGTGCACTGTTTTCAATGGGTTAATGAACTGCTTTAGTGTTCAGAACGTGGTACACACTTGAACACCTTGGGTGGACCTGGGCCTGGTTGAGGTTCTAGCAGCCCTAGCTCCTTCTTGCCCTCGCTCTGCCATCTCACCCTCAACGACAGGAACTAGAGACAGATGTGGCTCTGACAACAGCAGAGCAGCTCTTCTCTTACTTCTGCAGAGTGATAAAAATGTAAGAAAGAAGAGCAAGCTGCTGGAAATAGAGAGGTCTTTGCTACATCTTCCCCTAGGGGCAAGGGAAAATATTCCTCTGGCAGTGACGACTGCAAGCCTAAAATAATAGACATTTTAAAATCCCAAACCAAAAAGAAATGAAAGAAAGAAAAAGGGCCAAGGAGATAGCTCAGTGGAATAAGCACCTGCCTGGCAAGCACAAGGCCCTGAGTTCAATCCCTGGTACCACAAAAAAAAAAAATAAAAAAAAAATAAATAAATAAATAAAATAATCCCAAACCACAGGCAGAACTCTTGGACTCTCTAGGAATATTCTGGTGAGGTGAAGGCAGAGGCCCTTTCTAACCATATCCTCCCACCACTTCTGTATGTCTTGACTGGGAGAAAGAAAAGACTTAACTATACCTTAGCTATCAGTAGGGTCCCTTCATCCCTAATTTTGGGTGGGTTGTTGTAGCATCTGGTTCTCACTCTTCATGAATCTGGAAACGCAGATAGAGTCTGTCTCGGATCACTATGCTGTAGTAACCTAATGTGCTAAGTTAGGTACTGTGCTAAGAATAAAACCTGGAATATAGTGAACTATAATACTACTAGCAATGAAGACTAGTTCTTGCTATAACCTATTCTGCATAGGGCATGAGATCTTCAAGAATGGTTTGAGAATAGACAGATCCATGTTCTGTCTCCTGCTACCTGCGGAATGATTGGACCTCAGAGTTTAAAGTTCCAGACTCAATATCTGGCTGTTGGGTGTACTAGTGAATTCACTTGGGTCAAGTAGCTTTCATTTCTCAGCTTGCCTGGGTGCTCTGGCACTTCTCATCTTCTCAGAACTCCTGTGAACATCAAATAAAATGAACAGGTGCTTCCTCAGTGGTGAAGTGCTGGGCTGCTATTATTACCATCTCTCAAGTCATCAGGCTTCCTTCAAATACCTTTCCTTTGTCCTTCAGTGATAAGGATGGAGAAAAGACTTCACGATGCCCTCAGTCTGAGATACGCTCCCTGCACTCTGGGTTGGCTGCCTTTTACTTATGAGGTCAGCATGCGGTGTGAGCCTGGCTTCAGTGAGACAGCACCATTTGGAGGGACTTCAGACATCTTGGATAGCCTTGTACAGCAGAGTCTCTTTAGTAATGTAAAGGCTCTTCTCAACTTTCCTAGTTTAACATCTTGTGTTTTATTAAAAAATATTTTATTTAGCAAGTGTTTATTCTGCATTGACTGTATGTCAGAGAGGGCTGAAGATACTATTGATTCAGTAGCCCCTGCCTTCATGGAGTTCAGCTGCTCTTTGGGCCTCCTTAATCTGAAAGGTGAGAGATCTGAGGTCAGGACTCGGGCACAAAGGAATTTTATGCTGCACTGTGTCTTGATTTTGCAGCTGAGCTGTACCCACAGCTTAGTAAGGTTCTCATTCCAACTCTGCACTAAGCAGATGAATTCTATTTTTTTTCCCTCTGAAGTTACCTATCAATTTCCAGCCTCAAAGAATGTGGTAGGTAAGGACTGTAAAGTACCTTTTGGAGTCAAATAGAATCATTATTTTTGCATTGCACACACTTTCTTCTGTGTTTTGCTGACAGCATTATTTTTTTGCTTGTTAACAACAGAAAAGATGCTGGAAGCAGAGCAGATAAGAGCGCTGACAGCCTGCTCTGCTCTAGGAGCAGCCCGCAGCCTCTAGGTTGTCCTCCTTTGCCAGTGTCAGCTATAGCCCATCCTTTGGCTTGCGGTCTTATTGGAAACTTTTTAACCATTAAAGACTCATGAATGTGCCTGGGGTTTCCATGACAAGGAGTAATGCCGGGTGATGTAACAGACATGTTCATATCACCAAGAAAAACGAGATGCTTCAGTACAGCCACCAGTGATCCCTACTGCTCCTCAAGGAGCTTCAAAGGTCTTCAGCAAAGCAAGGCCCTTATGAAAATAATATGCCCACACTGGACATCATACTCCATCAATTTTAACACTTAATTTTATTTTTTTAACTGAGTACTTGCATTTACATTGAGGCCATTATTACATTAAAAGAAACAAAAACGCAGGGACCACCACCATTATTGCTTTCCGTGGGCCAGATGTGGTACCTAGTGGCTCACTGCCATAACTCAATTAATACTCAGATACACTAATAGCCCCATGTTAAAATTTTTTAAAGAATACAAGATAGAAAAAAAAATGATACAAAATTGCCTCAAACAAAGTAATAGGAATTAAACAATCGTTGCTGTATTGCATGTTATCATTCAAATTAGTTGCTTAGGTGATGAGATAAAAACTCAGAAAATTGGTTAAGAAAACAATACAAAACAACAACAAAAAAAGTTATAAGACACTTAAGTAGAAAATAAAGAATTTAAAAAATTATTTTAAAAAATTAATCATTAACTTCTCCTTTCAAAGCACCAGCAGAAATCAGTAGTACAATTATACAAACTATCCGGCACATTAGGAAGGGCAATAGCCCCATTTTGAAGAGAAAGAGATGGAGGCTCAGAGATGGAGGCTCAGAGATGGAGGCTCAGCGAGCCCCGCGTTTCTTCCAGAGTGTGCACCCACTAGGATCAGGCCTAGCCACAGAGCAAGGGCCTGGCCAACTTGCAGCCTGCGTTCTCGGCTGGGCTGCCACGGCGCAGACCTCTCTGGAGATGCTCATCAGAAGGGCGCAGAGGTCGCAGAGGAGAAGGCCGGGCCCATGTGCGCTGCGCCTGGGACTCACTGAGTTTCTGTTTTGTTTTTTGGAGTTCAGATTTTCTGATGGAATCAGAAAATCAACTACTGTGAAGCCTCTTTAAATTATGTTATGGGAAGCCCAGCCTGGACCAGGAAATACAGTCAAAATATGATATTGAGAAAGGAATAGATGTTGACAAGGAATGGAGAAGATTATCCCCATTTCTCGGTTCCTTCTAGTTCCTGGAGAGACACTGTACATAGGTGTTGTCACCCTCTGTCTGCTGAGCAGTCCTCATGGATTGGCTGTCAGCACCTCCATTTCTTTTATTTTTTAATTTTTTAAATTCATTTTAATGAGAAAAGAAAATAGCAATGAAACAGTCTCAAACCAGGTTAGTAGGATAGGTATAATTAATACATTGCACACTGTTGTTTTCAAGTAGTTATTCGGAGGACATTTCTTTAAAGTGGGGCTATTTCCTTTCTATATATGCAGGATAACTTGCATAATCGTACTGCTGGTTTCTGCTGGTGTTTTGAAAGGAGCAGTTAATGCTTAATTCTTTTCTTTTTATTCTTATTTTTCTTTTTAGTTTCTTAGAACTCTTTTGTTGCTACATACTCACATTTACATATTTGCTCAAAGGAGCTTCCCTCTGAGCCGGAGACTTGGGGGCTAGCAAGAGATCTGCAGTCCAGCGGAAATAAATCCAAATGATTTTCCCTCATGCCAGTACAGGCCTTGGGCAAATGAGTTAGTTTCTCTGAATTTCTATGTCCTTAGCTGTAAAAAGAACATGACAATACTGTTTTGGAAAATTATTGGAGGGATCAATAATCAATGTAAAGATATTTTAGCATCTTTAGTACCAAACACACAAGAGTAGACAAGAAACTGGCTGTTACTGCTTCTACTCATGTGATATCATCTTCATCACATGGACATTTTATATTCAGCTAATGTCAAATATGAATGCTATGCATTCTCTAGTCATCAGTATTTGGTATAAAACTATACACTTAATTGTACAATGAAGTAAGTCTGTTTGGTTTGGAATAACACTAGTAATAGATAATACATTGAGTGTCTGCTGAGATTTTAAGATTCATAAATTCTTAATTTATGAATTAAGCATATAACAATAAAAGACCAGGTAATTACAGAGTATAAGATGTCATAAAAAAAACCATCATAGCAACAACATTTTCTGAAGCTCTGATTGTGTGGAGCATTTTACTGGAAGTTGTAAACATAGAAATTCCCATAGTAAACTTGCCAGCAAGGCATTCTTTTTCCCAGGGGAAAACTGGAGCTCAGAAAGGTTATGCAATTGGTCTAAGGTTGTACAGACCCCAAGGAGCCAGACAAACTTTAGAGGTCAGGGCCACTACACAGCCAGCTACCCCAGTGTGGCTCTCATAACCTCTTTATTGATTATCGCCAAGGGTCAATGTCCCTAAGCACCATGATAAAGGAGCGAATAGTGCTCAACCATGTAAGATAGCAAAATAGATTATGTGGAAGGTTTCCATGGAAAAGGTGGTGGTTAATGACCATCCTCATCCTCTCTCTTTACACATATTTACCTTCAGGTTTTTATTTTATTTTTAATATTTTGTAATAATTTATGATATTTAAAGTGCAAAACATGATGTTTTGATATACTTACATTGAATGAAATAGGATAATCAAGCAAATTAACACAACCATCACAGTTAAAACTTCAGTGTGGCAAGAATGCAGAAAACATACTCTTGGCAAAAATTCTGAATGCAGGGCTGGCCAGGTAGCTCAGCGCATTAAAGTGCCTGCTTAGGCAGACGCAGGGACTGGGGTTTGATCCCCCATGTGCCATGCTGGCACCTCGCCCCAGGGTGTACTGAGAATGCGGTTAAGACTGGGCTTGGTGGTGCCTGTAATCCCAGCGCTTGGGAGGCTGAAAACAGAAGGATCACTATGAGTCTGATCTGTGTAGTGAGACCCTGTGGACCCTGTACTAACAATGAAAAAAAATTCTGAATGCTATAAAATGTTCGGTTCCTCATGTATATAATGTAACAGTCCTCACGCTGTGTTTGGACCTCTAGGTTTATTTGCTCTACATGCTTATCTGTCCCCATTTCCTCCCAGCTACTGGTAACCTCTGTTCTGTTCTCTGTTTTTATCCACTAAACTTTTTTAAAGCTAACACATACAACTAAAATCAGGGAATATTTTTCATTCTGTGTCTGGTTTGTGTCATGTAACATGATGTCATCAGGTTACTCTGTGTGACAGACGAGTGGCAAGATCACCGTTTACCTATGTATTTACTCACGGTGCTGGTGATCATACCTAGGGCCTCATACATGCTAATCGAGTGCTCCACCAGCTGAGTCATCGCCAGCCCAAAGTCTCCTTCTTGAAAGGTTGAATAGTGTTTTACTGTGTCTATACATGTGTATATTACAACTTTATCCAGTTATCTGTTGACAGAGTCTTACATGTTTCCATATCTTGGCTATTGTGAATGCTGCAATCAACATGGACATTCACAAAACTCCAACTTCCTGCTTTCATTTTCTTTAAGTCACGTGATTGCTGGGTTCTGTGGTAAACTCCATCCTGCCTTCCGTATGAGCTTCCTCAGGTGACTTTCCCATCACCTGTAGAAGGTTTCACTTTTCTCCACATCCTTATCAGCTCTAGTTATTTCCAATCTTATAATGGTCCCCAAAATAGGTATGAGTTTATTGTGGCTTTGAATTTCACTTTTCTAATGATTCACGACATTGCATTTATTTTCTTATACCTGTTGGTCATTTTCATATTTTCTTTGAAAAAATATCTATTCAGGTCATTTTCTCACTTTTAAACAGAGGACTTTTTTCTTAATAAATTGTGCATATTTTAATATGTTCCAGATATTAACCCATTACCAAATATGTTTTTTCAAATATTTTCCCCCAGTCTGTGGGCTCCCTTCTTGTTTTTTGATGCTTTCCATGTATTTATTTTTTAGCTGATTCCTTCACCACAGGTCTTCTCAGCCCATCCAATCAGTGCTTATTTCATAATAGACAAAGGCAATTCCATGGTACAGTTATACCTTATTTTAAAATCAGATCTCAATAATGGAATGTTAACCCCATTTCTAAATTATTGAACACATTTTAACTTGTCTTCAATCTTCTGGAGTGTGAACAAGTACACACCCACTGTATCTGATTATCTTAGTCTTCTTCAAGGCAAGAAACAAGGTGTTGGACACAGAACCTGAGAGCTCTGTTCTGCCCTGAGCTCCACTGTATGGATCTGAAGAGTGTTTTCCTTGTAAGAACTAGAATACAGCTCATGAAGAGGGGGAAAAGAACCCATGAGCTCCTCTGATGTCTGCAGTGTAGGATCTGAGCCTAAGGCACCAGACAAGCAGAGAAATAGCACTAATGATGAGCTCAGAGGCATTTTTCTTACTAAAGAAGATCTAGCATAACAAGACAGAAATCAACTACATATTGAGAAATTGGTTCTCGAGAGTTCTGTTTTCTATTTTTCTCTTTCTGATGATCACATGGGTACCTTTAAGAAGCAAAGCACATGCATTCTATGCAACAAGATAAAACACTCCACATTCTTCCTCCAACTCTTTTTAATTATTTGCTTTTGGCAATGATTTGGCGTTAAGGTTGTTGTTGATATTTGGAAAAAGAAATGGAGAGAAAGTACTTAGATCATAGGACCAGTCAGTGTTTCAGGTGTTAATGTTATCATTATGTGTTGTGACAATTATAAAAATTTTATTTTTATAATAAAATTTCTGTTTTATAATAAAATAGCAATGATACAGTTTCAAAACAGGTTAGTAGGACGCTTATAATATTTAATGCATTGTATATTGTTGTCTTCATAGTAGTTATTCATAGTACAAGATGTACATGATGTCCTGTCCAAACACTCTTAGTACAAATCTTTCTTCTCTTTAAATTAAGAGAAAATAGCTGTACAGACACAAAATTGTCTTTCATTTATATCCCTTTTTTGGTTTAGTTTCGTTAGACATGAGTATTCCATTGCCATTTAAATACTGTAGGTGCATGAATTCAGCAAAATAATTCAATATAGTTCAGTAGTTCATAATAGTAGTGGGTTATCCACAGGTCTGCCAATGTCAGAAGTTGTTGAATTGAGCCTTTTAAAGCACAGCATATGAACATGGCTTTACTTTTTATACCCTGTTTTTATACTTTTCTGCTGGATGTACACACTCAACACAGGAGCACCCAACTATATAAGACAAATCTTAATGGACATGAAAAATCTAATATCCAGTGCCACAGTCTTAACAGGAGACCTTAACACACCCTTGTCCCAAAGAGATAGGTCTAGCAGACAAAAAAATTAGCAAAGGAGTAGCAGAGCTTGGAACAAATGGATTTAGTGGTCATATGCAGAGCATGCCACCCAACCACAGATAAATGCACATTTTTTTAGCTGCACATGGAACATTTTCTAAAATAGACCACATACTAGTCCATAGGTCATGCTTAAATATATGCAAACATTTTTATATGAAGCAGCATGTGAAATTATTGAGCTATACAATCTTTACTCTTTCTTTGTCTAAATGAGTAACATGTAAAAACATTTAACCTTTCCATCCTGCCAGAGCACTTCTGTGACCATGCTTAGGCTCTCTCAGATGAAACTCGCTTCCACTGTGAAGAGAATAAAATAACAAGAAACTTTTCTCATCTCTGTATCTCTTTCTTAGTTACATACCCATCCAGACTAGGAGAATGCTATTGTTTGGTCATCTTTAAACCTCCTAAAATATGTCACATCGCTTCCTCCCTTTTTTTTTTTTTTTTTTTTTTTTTTTGTCTTTTTGAGACAGGGTCTCACTATGCAGTTCAGGCTGGCCTTAAGCTCACTTTGTAGCTCAAGCTGGTCTTGAACTCACAACAATCCTCCTGCCTCAGCCTCCTGAGTGCTGGGATTACGGGTCTGCTACGCTACCACCACGCCTGGCTACGCTTCCTCCCTTTTAACATTTCCATCCTGCCAGAGTACTTCTGTGACCATGCTTAGGCTCTCTCAGATGAAACTCGCTTCCACTGTGAAGAGAATAAAATAACAAGAAACTTTTCTCATCTCTGTATCTCCTTCTTAGTTACATAACGTCACATTTTTAAAGAGTGATGGACTGGAGATTTTTTATATATTTTATTTTGTGTATTTCAAAATTACACAAACAGAATTCTAATGTATGCCTCAGCTGTGAAAGCTTTAATGGCTCAGAATATGTAGGGACATTATGTGTGCGCTACTACTTGCTCCCCAACAGAATGCTAAGTTCCGTGAGGAGAGCTTGCATTGTCCCGCCCCCTTTATCTAGAGGTGAACACAGATTGTGCATGCGGAAGAAGCTCTGCCAGTGTACAAACGCAGACATTTTTAGCCACAGAACTGCACAGATAAAATACTAATATCCAACAATGGCATGTTGCTCCCTGGCTGGGCAGAGTGAAATATTTCATGCTTGTTATAATTTTCTGAAGGGGGCTGGAAAATGTATGAGCACTAATACCTTATTGTTAGTCTCTCTCTATCTCTCTCTTTCTCACCAATAGTTATAATAATTGAGTCCTTATTGTATTCCAAGCATTATAGATGATATAAACAGTCCTCTCCCAGGCTCTGTGAAATTATTATTTAAATTGTTTAAGTCTTTATTTATTTATTTATTTATTTATTTACTTACTTACTTATTTGGTACAGGGTCTCGGCACACAGCTGAGGATCATAGTGATCCTTGCGTCTCAGCCTCCCCAGAGTGGGATTACAGGGGTGGGCCACCATGCCTGGTTTAAGTAGCCAGTTCAAGGTCAGGAGCCAGCACTTTATGTGGTACCAGGGATGGAACCTAGGTCATTGTGCTTGCCAGACAGGCACTTAGACCACCAGGGTGACTCCTTAGCCCTGTGAAATTATTACTATAGCCACCTTACAGGTAAGAAAATTAAACTTCCGGGTGAAGTGGTCTCTATCTTTGTACAGTGGATGAGTACAAGGCCGGCATGCTGACCAGTGAAGTCCTCTTGCTCTTTACAGGATTACCACAGTCCTTCTGCCTGTTTGCTAAACCTATTCTACATGCAAGTGGCATCCAGAACTGAAACATCTGTAGGACTGCAGAAAGACTGAAAATACCCAAGCAGTTCTGCTATTTGACCTGCCCGAGGCTGCTTCCAGGAGTCTCCGCCAGCAGTGAGTACCAGAAAATATCCCTGAAAGCCCATCCGTCCCCTGGAACAATCCGCTGCACATTAGTACTTCATCTTTGAACAGATCTGAATGGAAAAGCATTTAATGGGCAAGTCTGGGCCAAGTTTCAGGAGATCAAAGGAAGGCATTCCCTCGAGTGACTGAGGATGCATTAAGTGCCCTAGAGCCCACTCTAGGTCCCTTTGTTTGGCTTCATTTTTGGGAAATGAGGATCACTTTTGCACATTGTGAAAACTCATTTGCAAGACACAGTCTGTTGGTGAGTTGAATGTGTGACACACAGTGCCTTCTAGGTTTTAGTTTACAAGTTTAGAGCTTATGCCCTGTACTGCCTCTGAGTGCTCTCCTTTCTGGAGGTAGCTAAGCCTGCAGCTCTCCAGATGCTCAGCTGCCAGTGCCTCTGGGGAGCGATGTGTGAGGGGCCCAGAGCAGATAGAAAGTCCTCAGACTGCTGCTCATCTTCAGGATGGCTGGCGTCCTAAGACCTGCCACTGCACCCGCCTCCGAGTGTCACCAAGGAGCCCGCAGCTGTCTTGAGCATGCAGACAGCAGATGTGCACTCTAGCCTTCCCATAGGCCGCGACAGGGCACTGTCTGCTCTGCATTTCACCCCCAGCGAGCCTCACAGCTCTGGCCCAAGTAATAAAGTTATTAGGCTGATTGTCACTCTGTGTACACTGGCATTTAACTCATAAAGTTAACTCGGGTCTTCCTTTTAACGTTCCATTGTCTTCACTATTACATATTTGAGAAAATGAGTCCCCTGCCCACAATAAGAGAGCAAGTAAGACAGCTCCTCAGCTCATCACATTCTGAGCTCACACGGAAGGCCAAACTAGGTAATCCCCCCTACGCTAGTAGCGTGTCCGAAGACAACAGAGAAACCCAAAACAGCAAACCAACAATCACTTCAAAGTAGTTATGCTAGTTATTTAGCAAACATACCCCAAGCACCTTCTATATGGCAGAGCACTGGAACACTATTGTGCAAAAACGCATAATGTATATCACTTTAAATTATCTAGCAGTCATTCAACAAAAGACTAAATGTGTTTATTTGGTTTTGTATATCATTTAAACAAAAATGTCTTAAATATCATGTTGACGTGCATTCAATATGAAAAGTTACTGACATACTGCATTTTATAGCATTTTTCATGTTAATTCTTCAAAATGCACACATGGTATGCCAACAAATACACTTGATTGCTACCCATAAAAGATTGTATACACAGGTAAAATATGGGCCATGGTTATAATGTTCCAGACCTTGATATAAAAGGTAAAAGGGGACTTGAAAATGAACCTAAGTGTAGAGAGACTCATACATTTTATGTGAAGTCACACAAACATAGTAGAATCTGAAGTTTATTCCGTACACAAACCAGCTAAAATAATGCAAAATGCATAGCTTCAAAGTTAATATAGACCAGGCCAGGGATATATTTTCACCTATAGGGTGGTTCACATGTGGCACACAGCCAGGAAGGAGGACTGGCAGGTCTGCCTCCCAACACATAATAAGCAGGAGCCAACCCAAAACTTGTAAATCCACTTAAAAAGAAATATAAAGAGAACCACAAATAGGTAGCTGGAGACTACATTCAAGACAGAAAGCCATAGCAAATGAAAGAAATTTTTAGATGAAACTTTTTCTGTATACTTAAAAATACAAAATTCGAAATAAATACAGAGAAAAGAGCTCAGTGAATGAAATGATAGGAGATAATGGTGAGCTAGCAGAGCTGAAAAAAAAATAACAGTTGAAAATAATAAAACCTTTAGAAAAACAAGGACCCCCCACCCATTGGAACAGCAAAAAGTTGTACAGATGCAGCGCCGCTAAAATAATTTAGTCTCATAAAAGATGAGCTGTCTGAGAAAAAAAATAAATACAAAATGGTGTAAAAAAAGCATGCACAGAGTAATAATAAGCATAATAACTTTATTACTTGTGCCAGAGTTGTGAGGTTCATTGGTGGTGAAATGTAGAGTGGACAGGGCCCTATCACAGCCCATGGGAAGGAGGAGGAGGGGAGCATGTTGAAAAACAAAGTAGAAAAGGCATCCAAGGTAAGGTGAACAACATGGTTTTATAATACAATTTGAGGATGCAAATGGAAAGGGAACTGAGAGATGGAGGGAATGGAGCAAAGTAGATTTAGAGAATTACCATTTATGTATGCATCCTATCTCCCCACAAAATATATAATCCTATAATCATTATGTATTGCAAACATGTACTAAATCAGGAGAAAGAGGAGGAGGAGGAATCCAGCTTGTTTTTATTTAGGATTGCTTTGTCTGTTTTGCTTATTTCATATTTTAAGGTAAATTTAGGATCATCTTTTCTAGCTCTGTGAAGAATACCACAGATATTTTGATGGGCCTTGCATTAAATCTGTAGATTATTTTTGATAGTACAGTCATTTTAGCAATACTAATTCTGGAAGTCCACAAATATGCAGTCTTTTTATGTGCTTGTGTCTTCTTCAGGTTATAGAAATTTTCATTGTAGTGGTCTTTTAATCCCTGTGTTCAACTGAGCCCTAGTTATTTTTTTGAAGCTATTGTGGTTGACGATGTTTTCTAATTTCTCTCTCAGTCCATTATTAGTGTATAGAAAGGCTGTCAATTTTAATGTTGATCTTACATACTGCAACTTTCTTAAATTTGTTTGTTGGCTCTAAAAATGCTTGGTGGAATTTTTAAGGTCTTCTAAATATAGAATAATATCATGTGCACATAAGAATAATGTGAATCCTTTGCCATTTGTATCCACGTATTGCTTTTTCATATGCAATTGCTCTAGCTGAAACTCCAAGAACTGTACCAAGTATGAGGTGTGAGAGTGGGCATCTTTAACTCATTAGTGATTTTTAGGGAAAGTGCCATCTTCAGTTTTCCCCACTCTGAGGGCCACTGGCTGTGGTCCTACATGGCCTTCACTATATCGAGGACTGATTCCTCAGTAAATAGTTTATCATGAACAGAAGTTGCATTTTGTCTGAGACTTCCTACATCAGATGATACGGTCAGGTAATTGTCTTGTCTTTGATTCTATTTATGTACTTTTTAGGTTAGTTGATCTGTGCCTATTGAACTATCTGCATTCTGGAGAGAAGCCAACTTGATCATGGTATATGATCCTTCTAATATGCTGTTGAATTTGATTGGCAAGTGTTTCATTACGGGTTTTTGCAACTATGTTCCTCAAGGATATCAGCCTATAGTATTTTGTGTTTGATTGTTGGTTTTGCTGTTGTCTTTGTTCAGTTTTTGTATCAGTGGGATGTTAGCCACATGGCTGAGTTTGAAATCATTCTCTCTCTTTCTATTTTGTGGAATTCTTTAAGGAGCATCAGTGTTAGTTCTTTACATGTCTAGTAAAACTTAGCAGTGAATCCATCTGGTCCTATGCTTTTCTTTGTTGGGAGGCTTTTTATTACCTTTTCAATGTCATTTCTTGTTATTAATCTGTTTAGGTTTTTGATATTTTCTTGGTTTAGTTTTGGTAGGTTATATTGGAGAAATTTGTCTACTTCTTTTAGATCCTGTAATTTGTTAGAACATAGGTTTTTCAAAGTAGTCCCCAGTAATGCTATCCTCAGTGCTATCCTCCTCCTCCTTCTTTCTTCCTTCCTTTCCTCCTTCCCTCCCTCTTTCCTTCCTTCCTTTCCTCCTTCCTTCCTTCTTTCCTTCCTTCCTCCCCTCCTTCTTTCCTTCATTACTTTCCTCCTTCCCTCCCTCCTTCTCTCCTTCCTTCCTTTCCTCCTTCCCTCCCTCCTTCCTTCCTTCCTATCCTTCTTTCCTTCCTTCCTTTTCTCCTTCCTTCCCTCCTTCCTTCCTTCCTTCCTTCCTTAATCTCTCTTCTTCTCTCTCTCTTTTTCTATCTCTCCCTCTCCCTCTTTATCCAACAATTTGTTTCATTGATGGTGTGCATTATTCTTTTGTTCCCTATTTCATTAATTTCACCTCGTATATTTATTATTCCTTACCTTCTGTGGGTTCTGATTTTAGTTCATGTTTCTCCAGAACCTTGAGATACAATTGTTTGGTTATTTATTTGAGATATAAGCTTTTGATGTAGGCACTCATGACTATAAACTTTCTCTTTAGAATGACCTTTGCTGCACTGTAGAAGTTGTGGTATTTTTTACTTTCAATTTTACCAGATTCTAGGAATTTCTCATTTTTCACTCTGTTTCTTCAGTGTCTCAGAACTTAAATTGTTGCCATCTATGAATTTAAATAGTTTTCTCTTGCTGTTGACTTCTACTTTTATGTCATTATAATCTGATAAAATGCAAGAAATTATTTTAGCATTTTCACATTTTTTAAGGATTGCTTTATAGCCTGAAATATAATCTGCTCTGGAAAACATCCCATGAGATTCTGAGAGGAATGTATATACTATAGCTGTTGGACTAACGTTCTTTAGCCATCCATTAAATCCATTTGATATGTGAAAAATAAAATAAAATTTTAAAAATTCTTTGGAATAGAAAAAGATATGACTTTTTTACATTAACAGAGTTTGTTTTAGTCTGGAAGAAATTATACAGAAAATTGCCAGTAGAGGGACATGTCCTAGTAAATTAGGTAAATATGCATTGTATATTTTCAGCTAGTACGATTCATGACAGTGCTCAGCTCTGAAGATGGTAGAATAATGCCTGCAATGCTGTGAGAAGATAAATAAAAATGTCCTATCCAAGAATTTAGGAGGAATTAGGCTGCCATTTGTGTGTGACCTAACAGGAAAATGTTTTACAATATGCATGGCCTTGGGAAATGGAGCTCTGTTATAGGTTGGATTAAGTCCCTCACCAAAATTGACATGCTAAAAGTCAAAGCACAGTCTTCCCTGAGGATATGACCTTATTTGTAAATAAGTCATTGTAGATAAAATTAATTAATACGAAATTATATTGGAATAGAATGGACCCCTGAGTCATTACAACCAGTATCTTGATAAAAGGAGGGAATTTGAACGAAGAGGCAGACACACATGTAGGAAAGATGTTGTGTGGAGAAACGAGACAGCCAGGAAAAGGCAAGGAGGAGGGGCCTGCAGCCCGCCAGTTTCTCCTGAACCCCAGAGGGAACCAGAGCTGCCCACACACGTGTGCAAGGCAGTGAGCACTAACCCTGAGGCTACCCAGCTATGAAAGCTGAAGGCATAGGATAGAAAGCAACGCGTTAAACACCCATAGCATACACTTGATAGTGAAATAAATGGCATGAAAGAGAATTTGGACATGAAAATGTCTTCTCCTTTCAATGTCATGCTTCAACGGATAAAAGCCTAAAGCTGATACACTGAAACAAATTTCAAATGGATGGATATAATCATTTTGAACAGGGAACAAAACAGACGTGCCTACTGTTGTACCAATTAAGAGTTATACTGAACGTGTTTGTGAGTGCAATTAGGTGTGGCACAGATACAATGGTGCTGCCAGACAAAACAGAACTCACCAAAATAGACAAACATTCAGAAACCATTAATTTTAAGGTTAAAAATAACATAACTTTTAAAATCCTATTTAAAATTACAGGAAAATAAAAAAATAAAGAGTAACCAAAAATTCTGTAAGCTGTGGGTAACTAAGCTACATTAATATAGAAATAAAGAATGATTTGAGAAAGTAGCAAAACATATAAACTATGAAAACCTAAATATCCCATCATTCTTTCTTTTAACTAGTACAAATTAAAATGTGAGTCTAATAGAACATCAAATAGATAAAATGGATAAATTAAAATGTAATCTTTAAAAACCATTCAATAATCCAAAAGAAAATAGAATACAAAATCAAGTGGAAAAAAAGAGAAAGAAGTACAAAACAAAAAAAGATGTGGAGTATGTGAATCCAACCATGGAAATAATTGCATGACTAAACACTGTAATTTAAAGTGGAGCATAATGTCAAAAACAAAAACAGAAAAATCCATCTATATAATATGTACAAGAAAAAAGATATTTAAAATTTTTCATGAATAAAGGCTGGAGAACTTATATTAATGCTAGAAATACAAGACTTCAAGACAGACTTCACCAGAGGTGAAGGATTGATAGTGATTAAAAGGTTCAGGCTGTGGAAGACACACCCTCACATCCTGACTTCAGAACAAACATATGAAGAGCTTCAAACATAGGAAGCACCCGTGGACAGACTTAAAAGGATAAATGATTAATTCGACATAGTCAGAGATTTTAACACTTTCCAAATATGTGATAGAAAAATTGGGTCAATTACATCAATAAAGACAAAAAAAGAATCTAGTAATTCCAGCAAAAACCTAGCAGTCCACCCTATAATGCAGAGTATGGTATTCTTTTCAAGTACACACAGTACTTTTGCCAGTGTAGACCCTATCTTGGGTGATAAGACACATCTCAATAAATTTAAACAACTGACATCAAATAGAGAATGTTTTCTGGGCACAATAGATTTAAGATAAAAATGAATACCCATTAGGTATAGAGTAAAATCCCAAGTATTTAGAAGTTAGGCAGCAAAATTCTACATAATATTTGGTCAAGGAATCATCAAAATGAATCATCAAAAGAAAAACAAGGCTGAGGAGATGGCTCAGTGGAATAAGCGCTCCCCTGGCAAGCTCAAGGGCCTGAGTTCAAACCCTGGTTCCGCAAAAAGAAAAAAAGAAAAACAAGAAAACCCCCAAACTATTGTACTCAGGGTTTACAAGGGAAACAATTACACACAGGCCACATTATTTTTAAGATTGTAATAGTCACCCACACAGTTATATACAAAGAGAATGCAGGAAATCTGTTCACACACTAAAGACCAAAAGAACCCAGCTGAGGGCCTGGATTCCCTGGTAATGGCCTTCGTGAGTCCAGCTGAAAACCCAGAACCCAGCGTGATGCCCCTCCCCGGAATCCGACCTGTGGCCAAGAGCCGCAACAACGACTGGTGCAGGCCAGTTTCAAGGAACTGCACTGGGAAGGCCCAAGGGTGAGTGGCAGAAACTAGAAAACCTGTGCCAGCAGGATGAAGGATCTGTGCTAGCAGGCTGCAGGATCTACCCTGGTGCCAGGCTCCACCAAAAAGGGCCACAGCCATCCTCAGTGACAACGAGATGCTGAGCTACTCTGAGGATGGTAGTATCTGAGCCAGCACAACAAGCTTCTCTAGGACACCGAACAGTGCACCATCTCCCCTTCTGGAGCCAGGAGCTCCCCCAAAATGAATCATAGCCATTCTCAGCACCACCAAGGTCCCAAGCTCCTTCGAGGATGAGAACAGCCGAGTTCATCAGGTTAAGCCAGCATGGCAAAGGTCCTCCAGGAGAAACAACAGCTCCATCAGGCCCAGCAACTCCTTCGAAGCCTCCTAGCAGCTTCTCTTCTTCTCCAGTTCTTCTTTATCTGTTGTTGGCAACAGTCCTCAGGTGGGCCTCCTACAGCCCCACCACTCTGATTAAGATCTGCTGGATGTTACGAGATGACCACCAGTTGTCAGTCTTCCACAACATATTAAAATATGAATGGTGCAAATCAGGCTGAAATTTAAAACTTTTAATGCTTATTAACAAATACAAATCCAATAGCTGAAATTTAGGAAGCTAGCAAAATAAATTCAAATTAAGAAAGAAGAAAGTATAAAAGAATCAGAAATCAATAAACTAGACATGAGAAAAAAAGTTTAAAATATTGATTCACTGAAAAGATCAATAAATTAAAACTAGACTGATAGTAGGGGAAAAGAAACAAATTACACTATGAGAATTCTATAGAAATTTCAATATCAAAAAGTAATATAAATGACCTCTGAAACAAATTCAACGCAACCTAAATCAAACTAATTTCTTTTCTTTCTTTCTTTCTTTCTTTCTTTCTTTCTTTCTTTCTTTCTTTCTTTCTTTCTTTCTTTCTCTCTCTCTCTCTCTCTCTTTCTTTCTTTTACTTTTTTTCTTTTATTTATTTATTTGTTTTTGGTATAGGGGATCAAACTCATGACCTTATACTTGCCAGGCAGGTGCTTATGCCTCTGAGCCATATCCTCGGCCCCAAACTGGTCAATTTCTTAGAACATAAAATTTTATCCTGCTCACACAAGATGAAACTAAAACACTGAATAAGCTTATCTAGTTAAAAATTCAGATTTGTTATCAAAATCATTGCCACAATCAAATTCCAGGGCCAAATGATTTTATCAGAAAATTTTAATGGACATTCAAGGCAAAACAGCATATTTATACAAAAATATTTCAGAAAATGCAGGAAGAACTAGTTACAATCCTGTATAGCAAAGAAAATACTCTAATAAAAAATGTTAGTCAGGGCAGGAAAAATCACTGTCCCAAAGCGTTTCTGAATGAAAACACATTTTTTCCTAAAACATTAGCAAATTGAATAAAACAATATATAAAAAATAATATATTATGACTATACAAGATTTCTATCAGAAGTACAAGACTGGTTTAATATTCTAAGATGTTTCTATGTAATTCATTAAAGCAACAGAATCAAGGGGGAGATGTATGATGTCAAATAAATGAAAAGAATTGAAAAGATTAAAAATTTAAGGGCCAGGGAGATAGCTCAGTCACAGCATAAGCTCCTCCTGGCAAACGCAAGATCATGACTTTGATCCCTGGTACCACACACACAAAACAATCTACTGTAGAAATTCTACGTAAATTGAGAAAGGTGGAAACTCCCTCCATCTCCTAAAGGGAATTTACAAAACAATTCCTAATTACCTTCATCACTTACTGAAATATTAAACACATTCCTCCAAATCAGGAAGAATGAAAAAATTCTAGCCACTTCTATTTATAATATAGGCCCTAATTGTTGCAATAATTCAAGAGAAGGGAATACAAGGTTTAAAAATTAGAAAGAAAGTTAATACAGCTTTTCAGAATTGAATTGTTTACATTGAAAGTCTCAAAGAATAATAAAAAAAGAAGAAATAAGTGAATTTAGCATGTGGTAGGGTATAAAGCTGATGTATGAAAATCAGCTATCTATAGCAGCAGCAAAACATTGGGAATAAAATTTTTAAAGCAATTTTTTAATACTGAAAGAAAACATAGATAAAATACTTAGGAATAAATTGTATGCAAGACTTCTAGGCTATAAACTCCAGAACACTAGTGCTAGCCAAAGAGCTTAGCAGACTAAGTGCCTGCAAGCAGTCGCAGGGGCCAGTGATTTGACCCCAGGGTCTGCAGCACTGGCCCTGCCCCCGGCCCATGCTGAGATGGGGATTGAGACTGGGTGTTCCCAGAGTCATTGCAGCTATTCTGGAGAACATTGATAATATATTCTAAATTTTATATGGAAAGGCAGAGGATGTGAATAGTTCCAGCAGACCTTGAAAAGAAAAATATTAGAAGTTTACACCTAATTTCTCACCTAAAGTACGCAGGAACTATGATGGTCAGATATTGACACAGGAACAGCAAAGGTGTCAACAGAACAGAGTAGAGAATCCAGAAACAAATCCCCAGCTGTACTTTATTTATTTATTTTTTTCAGTAAAGGCATCAAAGGAAAGAAATGGAACAAAACTTCTCAGTACATCATGTGAGAGTAATACTCATTAGGAAAAGTGAAGTGTAAGATCCGTGTAAATGGTATGAAATTATGGCACATAACATACAAGGGTATTTTCTAGGTGCAAGGGTACATATACCTAAGTCACGGAACGCAGTAAATATAAAGGAAAAATTTGGATAATTTTTTGTTATAAGAATAAATAAACATCAGCATTCTCAAAAAATAAAATATTGGCCAACAACAAAAAGCGTTCTTCAATGGTAAAATTTCTGCTTGTCAAAAGCCACCCTTCAGAAAGTAAGCGGGAAATCTACAAGATAGGAGAAAATGCGGTCAAATATATATGGAGGGAAGGGCGTGTACTTTGGATCTTTAGGTCAGTGTCTCTGCAAGCCTGGTGAAAGATCCGAACACTTCACAGAGGAATATACACTCCTGGCCAATGGTGCACAGCAGGAAGTGTTCAGTGCCATCTGTCCTAAGCAAAATGCAAACTGCAACCTCATGAAATGACTCTATACCTCCTGGAATGGCTCAAATTAAGATGTCTGATGCTGCATTTTAATTCAACAGAAGAGTGGTTGCTCTGTCATACACTGTTGGTGATGACATAATTGGCATGGCTTTTTTGGAAATGGTCACACTACTCTTATATAATTAAACGTGGACAACCAGAGTAACATAGAAGTTCACAAAAGACTTGCAGAAGTTTTAGAAGCATTGTCCTTAATAACAGAGACTGACTGAAATAGCCATGGGGCCAATCAAAAGGAAAATGAATAAATAAACATCAGCATTCTCAAAAAATAAAATATTGGCCAACAACAGAAAGAAAAACAAACAGTCAATACACCAAATAGATCAGATGACTCTCAGGACATTATACTGTATGAAATAAAATTTAAATAAAATAACACATGCTAAGGGGTTAGTTGGATGTTAATTTCTAGACAAGAATTAAAAAGATAAATTAATTCTTCAATATTAAAAAAATTGGTCTGTTAAAAGGCATCATTCAGAAAATGGATAGAAAAGAAAATACTTTAAAATATGTGAATTTGAACAAAGTGCTGGCACGTATGCTAAATTGGAAACAGCTGTTATAGTGGTTGCCTCTGGTAACGGGAAGTAAAAGAGACTTTTATTGAAAGGAGCATAAGAAAACATTCTGGGATAGTAATTTCTGGTTCTGGTAAAAGGTAGTGTTCTGATCGTTATAGGGATTTGTATCATACAGGTACATGGTTTTTTCAAAATTTTGTGAATGTATGGATTAGATTGTAGAAGTTAGTATATTTCAAGTTTGAATAAAAACTATAAACAAGTATTAAACTGTATTGAGTGATATGCATAGTAAAGTATTTAAAAAGAAGTATTCCTAAAAAAAAAAAAAAAAAGCAAGGCCGGGCGTGGTGGCGCATGCCTGTAATCTCAGCACTTGGGAGGCTGAGGCAGGAGGATTGTTGTGAGTTCAATACCAGCTTGAGCTACAAAGTGAGCTGAAGGACAGCCTGAACTGCATAGTGAGACCCTGTCTCAAAAA
>PVKA01009517.1:48873-68128 GCA_004027165.1 Ctenomys sociabilis | reverse complement strand
CCAACATAAGATTGGTACCATTTCATAGAAATCTTCAATGACCTTTTAAATAAGGGTTCGTCTAATATATTTTATAGAGTCCTGCATAGCTATCACTTTGAGAGCTCTTTATTGTACAGTGAGGAGCATATTGCATGTTCTCTTGCCTTTTGAATTATGTTCTTTGTTATTTCCTATATGCTGCATCTGGAGGTATTAAAATATATCAAGTTTGTATAACTAGACAATATTGTACTTTTCGTTTCAAAGGCATGTTTGCTAATTATAAAATTCAAAGAGGATAGATTATGCTTTTTCTTTCAGTCCTTTAATTAGTCTAGTTTCTTACACATTGGTCCTTTTTTTCTCTTTCTAATATGGAATAAGATGCTATTTAATTTTGTTCTTCCATAAGTAATTTTTTTATGTATATGCTTTAATTATTTTTTATTTATAATAACTTTTGGACAATTTCATTTTTGTCTATCTTGATATGATTTTATTTAAATTTCTTGTGCAAAAGCTTCATTTTTCTTGGAAATATGGTATTATAAGTTGAAGCAAATTCAGAAATTTTAATTTTTTTTCCCAGAACTGGGGATTGAACTCAGGTCTTTGTGCTTGCCAGGGAAGCATTTATTCTACTGAGCCATCTCCCTGGCAAAATTCCGAAATTTTAAATCTTTAAATACTTATTGACTACTCCTTTCTACTTTGAGAATTCTAATTATATGAATACAAAAAAAGGAAAGGAGCAGTTAATGCTTACAATTTTTGTTTATACCCTGATATCTTTCCTCTTTTGAATTTCTCATAATGCCTTAGTTATTTTTTTAAATAAAACTTCGACATTTATATCTGGGAATCTTTTGCACACAGCATCATGCAATACAGCAACCATTGTTGGATTGCTATTACTTTGTTTAGTGAAATCTTATGTATAATGCTTTTTTCTTCTATCACTATTTTGTATTCTTTAAAAATAATAATAAAAAGTACAAAATAAAACAAGGAATAAGCAATTATATATGTTTACACATAAGTTTAGAAATCTAACCATATACAGCACAGTCCTGCAACACTCCTTTTCCTGTCTTCTGCCTTCATTCACCACCCCCCTTCTTTTTAAGCAAACACAGCATGGCATCAACCAACCTGTCATGACAAGCATCACATATTCAGAAGACCAGAATGACAGGCACTCTAACCATGAACCTACTATTACATATTGCTATCTTCAGTTTAGTTGCTTAGCTCACCGGCGTCAGCATATATAGTTAGTCAGGGTGAGAATCCTTCCATATAACTGCTAGGTTCGAAAATCTTATGAAGATTCTCAGGATCATTGCCTTATCCATGTTGTACATATAACTGTATGGTTTTGCCTCTGTCATGTTTACTAACTCTTCTTGCTCTCTCTTCATTGTCTAGTCTTCAAGTACTTGCTTTCCTTTTAATTGTGCTATACCTTTCTTTTTGTAATTCTTCTTCTGAGTTCCTATATTAGGGAGACTGTACAATATTTACACATGTGTGTCTGGTTTATTTTACTTATGGGTATATATTCAAGTGGCATCCACTTAAATATGAAAGCTTCGTTTGTCATTCTTTATAGCTGAGTAAAAAGTACCACATCTTTTTCAACAATTTCTCAGGTGAGCAGCATCATGGTTGTTTCCAAGATTTGGCTATCGCAAATTGTGCTGCTATAAACATAGGTACACACATATCATTATGATATGGAGTTTTCAGATTCTAAAGGAAAATTGCCAGTAGGTCAGTAAGTGGTTGGAATGGGATTTCCAGTCCTAGTTTTCTAAGAAGTCTCTACACTGATTTTCATAATGGTTTCAACAGTCTACATTCCCACCAGCAGTGGAAAGACCTCTCCAATGTTTGTCTTTGGTTGATTTCTTTATGATAGCCATTCTTTCTGGGGTGAGATGATATCTCAGTGTTGTTTTGATTTGCACTTCACAGAAGGGTAGTGATGTAGAGCACTCTTTCATGTATTTATTCGCTGCTTTAATTTCATCCTCTGAGAAGTGCATATTCATCTCGGAGGCCCATTTCTGGATTGGTTCTTTATATTTTGGGGTCCTAATGTGTTTTTGTTATTAATAAATTCTAGAGGATTTAAATTCTGAATACTTCTTTATCAAGATGTTTTCAAAATCTATGGGTTGCCTTTTCACTTTGTTGGTAATTTCTTTTGACATGCAAAAACTTCTCAATAAGAGGAGGTCACAGTTGTTAATTCTTTCAGGTGTTACCCGTGTAATTTCATTTTTTTTTAATGGACTTTTTGCCTACCCCTATGTCTACAAGAGTTCCTCCTACTTTCTCTTCTAGGAAATGAAGTGTTTCTATTTTAAGGTTAGATCTTTAATCCATTTTGACTTTAGCTTAGTGCATGGTGGTAGATCAAGGTCAACTTTTAGTTTTCAGCATGTAGAGAGCCAGTTTTTCCAGTATCATTTGTTAAAGAGGCTATCTTTCTTCCAGTGAGTATGTTTGGCCCCTTTGTCAAAGATAAGATGGCTGAGTGTGTTCATAGAGCATTCAGCATTTATAATCCATTCCACTAATCCTCAGGTCTAATTCGTTGCCAGTATTAGCATGCTGATTTTTATCACAATAGCCTTGTAGTATATTTTCAAGTCACGGATATTAGTGCCTTTTGCATTGTCTTTGTTGGCCAGGATTGCCTTTCCTATTCTAGATCTTTTCTGGTTCCAAATAAGTTTTAGGAATGATTTCTCTAGGTCTGTCAGATATGTTGGTGGTAGTTTGATAGGAGTTGCATTAAATCTATACAGCAATTTTGGCAGTATGGCCATCTTTACAATGTTTGTTCTTTGTATTCAGGAGCAGGGAATATCCTTATATTTTATAAAATCCTCTATGGTCTCCTTTTTAAGAGTACTGTAATTTTCCTTGAAAAGTTCTTTGACTTATTTAGTTAGATTAATTCCAAGGTATTTCATTTTCCTTGGAGCTATTTTAAAATGTATTGTTTCTGTAATTTTACTCTCAGTGTGTTTGTTAACTGTGTAGAAAAATGCTATTGAGCTCTGGGTATTGACTTTCTATCCTGCTATGCCACTGAATTTGTGTATTAATTATAGCAGTTTTTTGGTGGAGTTATTGGATCTTCCAAGTAAAGTATCATGTCACCTGTAAATAATTATAATTTAATTTATTCTTTACCTATTCTTATTCATTTTATCTTTCTCTCTTGTCTAATGGCTCTAGCTAATGCTCTCAGAACTATGTTGACCAGGAGGCATGACAGAGGACATCCTTGTCTTCTACCAGATCTAAGAGTAAAGGATTTCAGTTTTTCCCCATTTAAAATTATGCTAGCCATTGGGTTTTGATAAACGGCTTTTATCAGATTGAAGTAGAGGCCTTCAATTCCAATTTCGTGTAGGATTTTGGACATGAATGATTATTGGAGTTTGTCAAAAGCTTTCTCTGCATCAATTGAGATGATCATGTGGTTTTCAGTTTTCGCTCTATTGATTTAGTGTATTACATTTATAAATTTTCGAATATTGAACTATCCTTGCATCTCTGGAATGATTCGTACTTGGTCATGGTGTATGATCTTCTTGATGATTTGCTGTATTCTATTTGCTAGGATTTGAATGAGGATTTTTGTATCTATGTTCAGTAGGGAGATTGGCCTGTAGTACTCTTTTTTAGTTGAGTCTTTACCTGGTTTTGGAATCAGTATAATACATGCCTCCATGAATTTCTTTGAAGAGTTTGAGGAGCATAGGGCATACATCTGTAAATTTCTTGCAGAATTCAGCTGTGAACCCATCAGGACCTGGACTTTTCTTCATCGGTAGGTTTATTTATTTATTTATTTTTTTATCACATCTCGTATTTCATTGGCTGTTAGTGGGCTATTGAGAGTGGTTATATCTTGTTGATTGAGGTTTGGTAATTTATACCTTTCTAGGAATCTGACTATTTCATCTGTCTTCTATTCTGTGAATATAAAGATTCTCAAAGTAACTATTTCTAATCTTCTGAATTTCTACTGGCTCTGTGGTGTTATACCCTTTTAATTCCTTATTGCTTGCATTTGAATTTTTTCTTTCCTCTTTTTGATGAGGTTAGCTAGTGGCTTATCAATTTTAGTTAATCTTTGAAAGAACCAGCTTCTTCATTCATTCATTCTTTGAACTTTTTCTTCATCTCAATTGAGTTCATTTCTGATCTAATTATTATTATTTTTTTTTCTTCTTTGGGATCTGGGTTTGGTTTGTTGTTCCTTTTCTAGTTGTTGGACATGCAGCATTAGATTGTTTATTTGTTTCCATTCTGTTTTCCTAATGTGTGAGTTCACAGTTATGAACGTTCCTCTGAGAACTGCTTTCATCACATATCAAAAATGTCAGTAATTTGTGTGTGAATTTTCATTGAATTGTAGATATTCTTGAATTTCTTGTTTAATTTTATCTGTGATCCATTGATTGCTGAGTAAGGTGTTTTTTAATTTCCATGTATTGAGGGGCTTTGTCTGGTTTCTTTTATCTTTTATTTCCAGTTAAATTGCACTGTGGTCAGATAATAAGCATGGGGAAATTTCTGTTTTCTTGCATATGCTTAAACATAACCTATGCACAAGAATGTGGTCTACTTTAGAAAACAAACCATCTGCAACTGAAAAAAGTGTATTCAGCTGTGTTTAGGTGGAACACTCTGTATCTGTCCACTCAGTCCATTTGTTTCAAGCTCTTGTTCATTTCTGCTACTTATTTGCTAACATTTTTCGGGTTGACCTGTCTTTTTGGGATAAGGGAGAGTTAAGGTCTCCAGTTAAGATTGTGGTTTTGGATATTAGGTTTTTCATGTCCATTAAGATTTGTCTTATATATTTGGGTGCTCCTGTGTTTGGTACACACATATTTATGAGTGTTACCTCTTTCTCTTGAATTGTTCCATTAACCAGTACATAGTGGCCTTCTTTATTTCACTTGATCATTCTTTGAAGTTGAGACTGTCTGAGAACAGAACTGCTACCCCTGCTTTTTTCTGATGTACTGGGACATGTAGTATTGTTTTCCATCCTTTGACTTTAAGCCTATGACTGTCTTTTTGAGTTAAGTGTTTCTTGTATACAGAATATTTTTGGGTTTTGTTTCCTAATCCACTGTGCCATTCTATTTCTTTTAATTGGTGAATTGAGTTCATTTATATTGATGGTTATAATTAAAATGTGTTGACTTATGATTGACATGTTATTTACCTGCTGTTATTTTCTCATTTTTGTACTGTGTTCAATTATTTGCCATATTTAGTGGGTTCCTTCTGTTCTCATTAGTGAACTTCTAGTCATTGTGGTCCCACTCTAGAACATCTTTCAGTAGCCTGTGTAGGGTTGACTTTTTCATTGAGAAATTCTTTAGTTGTTCTTTGTTGTGGGAGTATTTCATTTTCCATCAAACTTGAGAGTTTTGCAGTATATAGTAGTCTGGGCTGGAATTTGTTTTCATAGAGGACTTGAAGAACTCTCCTGCATGCTCTTCTTACTTTCATGTTTTGTGTAGAGAAGTTGGCTGTAATTCTTTGAATGTGATCTGATTCTTTTCTCTAGTAGCTTTCAGTATATTATTCTTGTGTTGGATTTCTGGGATCTTGACTAGTATAGGTCTCAGTGTGTTTTTAGTTGGGTTGAAGTTATTTGGCATTCTGTATGCTTTGGTTACCTGAATGTTAGATTGTTTCCTCACATTTGGGAAGTTTCCTGTTATTAGTTCTGCCCATATTCTTTTTATATCATTTGTATTCACTCCTTCCTTCTCATTGATGCCCATTAGTCTCACACTGTGAGACTTTGCATCACCTTGCAGGAGATGGATTATTTTTTCCTGCATCCTCATTGTGTTTAAGAGATCCTTTCTCACCTTTTCACTAGCTGCACCAGCATCTTCAAGATCAGAAACTCTGTCTTTGCTTTCACTCAAATAGTTTTGTAGACTTGTGATTGAGATTTTAAGTTCTTCTTTATCTCTTGGACTCTGCTTCATGTGATCTATTTCTTCCCTGTATTGCTCATTCAAGGAATCCCTCATATTTCTGATCTCCCATATTGTTTTTTGTCAATGTCTCCTTTAGATGTAGCTATTAACTCTTTTACTGCAGAGGTTCTTCCAAATTGGGTTTCCTCCATGTATTTCCAGAATTGATTCTCTACGTTAGATGCTATGATTTTGAAGATTTCTTTTTTTATTTCAGAAAGCATTTTTGCTTTGAGTTCCTCTTTACCTTTCTGCTGTTGCTTCTTTGCTTGTGATGCTGTTAATTCATATGTTTCAGCTAGAATAGTGTTCTTTGCACTTGTTCTGTGTGGGCATTGGATTTCGCCCATACATTTCTGGATTTGATTCATTACTTCAGATACTATGTATTCAAAAATTTCTTTTTTTATTCAGGAATTAATTCTGGTCTGAATTCCTCTATACCTTTCTGCTGTTGTTTCTTTGCTTCCAACTCTGCTAAATTCATTCATTTCAGCTGAGCTAGTGTCCTCTGCACTTATCATTGGTGGGCTCAAGGCCTAAGATTGCAGTAGGCTTCTTGTTTTTATCATGTCTTATAGCTCTGTCCTTTGACCTTTGGTGTAAAGTTGTGTTGTAGTTCTAAACTTAGCATCTTATGAAATTCAGTTATTGTTATAACAATTTCTAGTTTATGTAGTTGTGCCTGGCTTGGGTCTGGCTGCTGTGCTAAGTTCCTTCCTGTTGCTGTCCTTGGAGGTGAGCCTCTTGTGCCCCTTTTACAAGATGCTCTGGTCCTGGATTAGATCCATGGTTTTGACCCTAGTCTTTCTGCAGGGACTTCAGCTGCAGAGTTTCACCTCAGGCATGTATGCCAGGCCTGGGCTGGGTGTGGAGGGGTATGGGGTGGCAGGAGAGCACAGAAGCTCTCTAACACACTCACTGGGCCCATGTTTGGTGGGTCTGCAGGGCTCCCAAAAGGGTGGTACTGGGTCTGGAGTGGTGGGGCAGTACCAGAGAATGCTGGGAAAGTTCTCACACAGTGGTCCTGGAAGTTGCTACTCAGCAGGCCGGCTGTGCTGGGTCTAGGTCCATGGGGAGGGACTGGAGAATGCTGGGAAAGGTCTCTGTAGCACAGCAGTCCTTCAGTTCTCACTCACAGGGCAAGCTGTGTTGTGTCTGGGCATAAGTATTTTATAATAAGTGTAAGTTATTCTGGTTGATTTCTGAGGTAACTCAGGTATTTCATGCTCATAATTAATGCGGGTATCATGCCTCTTAACTAAAACTAGAGAAACTTATAACAAACTGTCAGAGGCTGGGGAGATAGCTCAGTGGAATAAGCATTTCTCCCTTGGCAAGTGCAAGTGCCTGAGTTAAATCCCCGGTTCTGCAAGACAAACAAACAAACAAACAAACAAAAAACAGTCAGACTCCAGACTCCATAAATAAATAGGTCTAAGAGCTAGTAAGTTACTATTGTTAGGTCTCAAAGTTTATAAACATACTTGTTAGCTCAAATGTTCATGCTTTGATTATATGTGCTCCAATTCTTTCCTAGAAGATACCAAAAACCAGGTGAGTATACAGGTAAAACCTGTAGCAAATATACTTGTTTAGATTCCTTTTACTGGGATCCACCAGATTTGGTCTACAGAGACCTAGTGATGCCTTAACTATCTACCCCATATAGCCCAGGTGAGTGGAGCCTTCTCAAGATTATTGCAAGATGCTTCCTCTAGTTCCACTAAATGGGAAGGAGCCATTATATTCTTAGGCAGGGGTGCCTGCAGGAGGCCTTAAAACCAAAAAGTTATATCTTTCTCAGTGTACCCCAGATATCTGACACAAGTACAAAAGTTAAAAGGGTTTTCAGAAATAAATTTGCCTGAGTTGAGATGAAAAGGATACAGAATTAAATTATAGACGAAAAATGAAAAATAGTGATACTGGCAGCCTACAAAAATAAAGGTCAGTAGGCTTCCCTGGATCCAGACAGAAAAGGGACATTTCAAGACATAAATGTCCAAAGCTGCTAAAAAAATACCAAACAAACAAACAAAAAAAACCTTTTCATGATGGAGTCAGAGAAAGTTTCAGATTGATAAGATCATGGGTCTTTCCCCTCAGCCTGAGGGAACTCATATTAAATGCCTATATATCATGTTAGATGTTTAACAGGTGCTCATACAGATGTGTCGATAGTTACACAGGCAGTGGCCCCACTTGCTAATCAAAAAGTACCCAGTGTGTTACCAAACCCCAAATTTATGAGATCTCTGCTAATGGACTTACAAAACCTTCTGACTAGTCTTTTTTATAATTACAACACTGTTTGTTAAATGGGCTGTCTCCCCTCTAGCATATGCTTTTGGCCCCTCCATCCCTTGATTTCCTTACCACTTGAGAAAGATGTGCATCCTGATTTGCTGATATCTTCTATTTTTCTCTTTATATTTTGCATTTCTCATATAAGAGAAACCAGGCAATATTTAAGCTTGTGTGCCTGATTTATTTTACTTAACATCACAGTCTTAACATAGCAAGGTATCCATTTTCCTGCTGATGACTGATTTAGCTTTTGTTAGGACAGATAGTGCTCCATTCTGTATACATGTTACACTTCCTTTATCCATGCATGCTTTGGTTAATAAACATATAGCCTGCTTCCAACATGTATGTATTATGTATTGTGCTTCTATCAATCTGGATATGCACCAATCACTGCAATATGATGTATTTTAACTCTTTTGGGAAGGCTGGCCAAATAGCTCAGCAGGTTAAAGCACAGGCAAGCAGATGCAGTGGCTGGGGTTTGATCCCCAGGCCTGCTGTGCCATGCAGACCCTGCTCCCAGGGTGTGCTAAGCTGACATTTGAGACAGAGCGTGGTGGAGTGAGAGTCTATAATCCCAGATCTTGCTTGGGAGGCTATAAACAGGCAGATCACTACAAGTCTGATCTAAAAACAAACAAACAAACTCTTTTGAGAGATACCTACATGGGGAATAGCTGGGTCTAATAAATTTTCTAACTTATTTTTTTCTGAGAAATCTCCACATTGATTTCCATACTAATTTACCTACCTACCAACATTAAAGAACAGTTTTATTTTTTTGTTTTCCAGACTTTATTATTTCATTTATTGACAATGTCCCTTCTTTCTGGGATAAGGTAAACCTTCAGTGTCATTCTAGTTCATATTTCTCTAATCACCAGCAGTGTTGAACATTTCTTCACGTATCTATTGGCATTTGTTCTTTTTCTTCTGTAGAGTAGCTATTGATTTTACTTGCCCATATTTTTCAGTGGGTTTTTTTCTTTTGGAAGTCTAATTTTTTGGGGTGGGAATCCAATTTTTTAAAGGTTCTACATAATAGTCATCTGAAAAACAGCTGACAAACTTTTTTTCTTGTTGGTTACCTTTTCACTCTATTTTTTCTCTTATTGTGTAGAAGTTATTCAATTTGATGTGATTTCATTTCTTGGTACTGTTTCCAGTGCAACTTGGATTTTGTTCAGAAAGTCCTTGCCTACATCTGTAACTACAAGAGTTTTACTCATTTTATCTTCTAGCAGGATTTCATTTCTTTCTTTTTTCTTTTTTATCTTTTTTTTTTTTTTTTTTTTTTTTTTTTTTTTTTTTTTTTTTTTTTTTTTTTTTTTTTTTTTTTTTTTTTTTTTGCAAAACTAGGGATTGAACTCAGCTCTTGCACTTGCCAAGGAAGCACTTATTCCACTGCGCCATCTCCCCAGCCACTAGTCTGTCTTTCTACTTAAACATTTAGTTCTCTGATCCATTTTTATTTTAAATTTAGTATGTGGTATGAGATACAGACCTAGACTCAATCTTATGGATATAGATGGCAAGTTTTCCCAAAACCATTTGGCTTTGTTTATTTCAGTTACTTGAATGTACTTGAGTTTGTTTCTACATCCTCTTTTCTGCTCAGCTCATCCTCATCTCTGTTGCTGTGCAAGTACTATGCTGTTTGTATCACTATACCTTAGCAATATAATTTCATTCCAGAATTGTTATGTTCCCTTTCTCTTCTCACCTAGTGTTGCTTTTGTTTAGAGCTTAGGTGTATTTCTCTTCTCACTTTACAAATTTCCTTGAGTCAGTTCAACCACAAAATGGTAAGTACAATACTGTTCAATACAGTGATTTTCATGTGACATATCCAAAATTCACATTCTCATTTCCCCCAATACTCTTCTTTCCTCTGTCTTCCCTATGGCATCAAGCAGAACCATCATCCATCTCTAGCTCCAAGTTAGAAACCTGGACATTACCCTTGGCCTTCTCACCAATGCCTGCTTACATATACTTAGGACGTGCTGACTCTACTTTCTGAACATCTTTTGAATCGCTCCAATTCTCCTACTTCCTAATATGACAATCCATTATCAGTAATGCAGTGACAGTTTCACTCTAACATGATCCTCTGTCACAAAGCATTCCATGAAGTCGCTGCAATGCAAACCATACCACATCTCTCTCATTACTAAGACCTTTCAGTGGCTCTCTGTGCCTTGAAAATAGCAACTGTGAGGACTAGAAACAGAGAGAGAAGGTAAAAGTAAATTTTATGTTCATTCATTTTACCTTCATTCACTTTATCACCATACATTCGTTTTCCTGGGATTTTTTTCTTTGTTTGTTTTATTTACTTTGTTTTTTTGGAGGGGGAAAGAGTCCCACTGTGTAGTTCAGGCTGACCTTTGGCTCATAATGTACATAAGCAGGTTGGCCTTAAACACACAGCAGTTCTCCTGCCTCGGCCTCCTGAGTGCTCTGATCCCAGCATGTGCCACCACGCCTGGCCAGTTTTACTGCTCTTGAACTGATGGAGATAGAATATTGCACTTCATTCTTTGAGTGTCTCTCTTCTCTGGTTCATTGTCATGGCCATGAATTTATCCATGCAGTTAGTCTGTGTTCCTATAACTGATTGATTTTCTTTGAGCTTTTAGTCTCTTGAGCACATCTTGTCCTTGGAGTGGTGAAATCCATGTTTGGTGTCCGGCCAGGGAGAGAGGACATGCTTGCAGGACAGGTCATAGGTCAGAGACTGTTGCTGATGTCTGGAGCTCTACACTGCAGCCTAGCTGCAAGACCTCAAGATTCCAGGATCTAATTGGCCTTAGGAGCAAACCTTCAAGGTGACTTTCCTGGATTACTGTAGTAGACACCCAGATAACAGCCAACCAGTTCATTTTACCCTTATTGATCATGTCTTACATGTCTCTTGGCATCTCTGCTTGCTGTATTACTCTGAGTGTAGATCCCCCCAAATATATGAACTCTGTACAATTTTAATATAGATCCTGTTAATTCATAATCTGTGCTCTGCTCTCACTTCTGATCAAGGAGAAAAAGAATAGAGATAGCTCAAGACAAATAAGGATTATTTTTGAAGAGCAAGTCCTAATATTTGGATGAAATATCCTTAGTGGAAGAAAGAGAAACATCTTAATTTAGTGTGAATATTATTTTGTTTTTGTTCTGGTGCTAAGTACCAGATCCAGGGCCTTTTCACCTGGTAAGTAAGTGCTCTGACCCCAGCCTGCACCTTTCTTCTCTTCCCTTCCTCCGGGTTCTTCCCCATGGGGTTGCTCTATTACCCTGAAGTGCACTCAGCCCTTATGGAACTGGTATTCTGAGAAGATCATCGGTACCAATTTGAGAATTTAATATTTAATAAGATGGAAAAATTCAATGGCCGTGTTATATAGCTCAGCAGACTAAGCGCTTACTTAGGTAAGCACAGGCACCAGGGTTCGATACCTGGTTCTGCATGCCGTGCCGGCCCTGCCTAGTGGGTGCGCTGAGCCAGTGATGGAGTCTGGGTGTGGTGATGCGTGCCTGTAATCCCAGCACTAGGGAGGCAGAAAGCAGGAGGATCACTGTGAATGTGGGCTGCATAGTGAAACCCTGTACAAAAAAAGAAAACCTAACCAAAAAAAAAAAAAAAAAAAAAAAAAAAAAATCAGAAGACATGTACAGATTCCTAGACCCATATGAATTGCCAAAGCTGAATCAAGTAGAATTAAAATTCCTAAATCAATTTGTATCAATCAATGAAATTGAAGATGTAATTAGAGAGCTACATGCCAAGGAAAGTCTGCTTTGTGATAGATTCCCTGATAAATTCTACAAGAAATTGAGAGTAGTAGTAACACCACTACTTCTCCAGCTCTTTGTGAAACTACCTCATTCAGAGAATTTGAAACTTTCTTGTTGAGCCTCTGTGGCCTTGACTATCCCCACCCATGACTCCTGGAGGGTCCTGAGTGCAGGTGTGAACCGCTGAATGTGCACCAGCCTGGAGAGGCCTCAGAGGGTTCCCTAACCCAGGCCCACACTTTGGGTTTATTGCTCTGTAAGACTCTAAATGTCTTGACTAGGATCAGCTGGGTCCATCTGAGGGCTCTGTTACAAAAGTCTGACCCTTGTCTACCCCAGTCACCCAAGTTCTTGAGCTCTGAGAATAATCACAGTTCATTCCTACGTCCTGCACCCCTTCCTCATGGCCTGAGTCCTGGAACAATGTCTACTCTGCGAGGACATGGCACCCGCCTACTAGGTCATAGCACCCATCACTATGGCCACACACTCATCCATGCCCACTCTCATCTCAGCGGCCCACCTTTGTGTCACCCCAACTGAGCCAGGTCCACTGATCCCCTGCCCTATGCAGCTCCACAAACGAACTTGGGGTGTCTCAGGAGTTACTCCAGGAAGCCCCACCCAGAACCTCAAATTCCCTGGCTGTGTTCTTTATACTGCAATGGCTAAGATGGGCGAAACTGAGCACTGAGCATATAGCTCAGCAATATAAATGCCAGCCCGGCAAGCAAAAGGTCTGGCTTTCAATCCCTGGTACAAAAAAACCCCACAGGATGAACAAAATTAAAGATGATGGGGCCAGGGTGATGGCCCATTAGAATAAGTGCTTTCCTAGCAAGTGCATGGGCCTGAGTTCAATACCCAGTACCCCACTAAAAAAATAGAGATGAGTGACCATCCCAAGTGTGAATGGGAATGTGGAATACCTGAAACTCTCAAACACTGCTAAAGGGAATGTAAAATACTATCATTGCTTACTTGTGCTGTTAGAATCAACATCCATATATAAGTCTGTAGAGAGACAAGTGTTCATCTCTTGGTAATATATCTAGTAGTGGCAAGGCCCAGTCAACTTCAAGGTGCCTGCTTCACTTTGAAAAAAACTTGCAAATTGAAGGTTGTATTTATATTCCACTGCTGTGTCCTCCCTCTCATCCTCCCTCTGTCCCTCCCTCCTTCTAACCTTCCCTCTCACCTTCCCTCCCTCCATCTCACCTCTCCTCTCACCTTCCCTCCTTCCTTCCCTATCTTCCCTCCCTCCTTCATTCCCTACTTCCTTCTTTCCAACAGGCTCCCACTGTTGCCCAGGCTAACGTCACACGGGATCCTCTTGCCTCAGCCTCCCATATAATGCATTTTAAAAATCCTCATAATGTAGCCTGTGACCCACTTTCCTCACTAGTGCTGCAGCCCACTTGGACCTAATGTGCAGGTAATGATGCCATCAGCTGCTAAAGACAGTTTTCATTTGATTCATTTTTTCATGGGTATCAAAGGTCTTATTGAAAAGTTTTAAATGTGAAACAAATACAGAAATAGAGATTATAGTGTAATGACCAAAGCAGATTTTTCATGATAAAAAAAATCAAAACAAATATCTACAGTAAAGGCACCGTGCAGGCATACCTGGCAGATGACCATGTGACTCTATCTAAACATTTGCCTAAAGAGCAAACAATAACAAGACATTTTCCTTTGATGTGTTCATTACTTTCAAAATTAGCTATTAGAATAAATGGTAATATATGAATATAAGCTTTGGGAAAGTTGTATTTCTTATGAAATAGGGCCATAAGAAAGATTTTTAAAAAGCACAGTTTTGTAATTGCTTACAAGTTTTAAATCATTCCAAAAAGAAAAGTAGAACAAGGTAATTGAAATTGAATCTAGACTGCGTATACATAAAATGATATGATTGTAGGCTTTCCAAAATAAATTATTGCCTAGAACACCAAAATGTCAGCCCTGTTTGGCTGGAAACTGCTTTATTTGCTTCTTAGAGGACTTAGAAAGAAACAAACAGAGAGCAAGCAAGGGGGGGGGAGAGAGAGAGAAAGAGAGAGAGAGAGAGACAGAGACAGAGAGACAGAGAAACAGAGAGACAGAGAGACAGAAAGACAGAGAGAGAGAAACAGAGACAGAGACCAAGACAGAGAGGAAAGAGAGAGTAGAGAGGAGAAGAGAGGAGGGGAGGAGAGGGGACTGGAGGAGAGCAGAGGGAAGGAGAGGAGAGGAGAGGAAATTTCTTTTGAAGTATAACTTATGGAGTAGCAATAGTGGATCCATAGCATGTTGTAGCTTTGACTGATACACAAATGATTGACTCTTTAGTTGATGACTTAATACAAAATTGTAGTATTCAGTATTCGACACATTGTGCTTGCCTGAGAAGCAACATCTAACTGGCGTGGCCCAACGCAAATAGCCCCAGCTCATCACCACCATGATGAGGGACAGTGTCATGCAGAAGATGACACCTCACTATTCTCCTGCTTGGTGGCTGTTCTGTAATGGCAGGTAGAGCAGGAATAAGGGGATTGCAGCTATCACTCATTTATTTTCTGCTTAGGGTTGATGTTTTGGGAAAACATAGTCAAGTGAGGAAGGACAACATTGTGATCTCTACCTGGCAGATATAAGAACACTCACATGGCATCTGAAACTTTCCTTATGGCCACTTGGAATCACCTCCTGTCCTCCTATCCCAGTCAGCTCATGTAGTCTGCCTCAAGGAGTAGTCTGCATTTTCTACGTGTGAGAAAGGTAGAACCATTCAACACACTGTTCTACTTTGTTTCTTGAAGAGCTTATTTATCCAGCAAAACCATGTTGAACAGAGAGAACAAGAGCAGCACTTCACCCCCCTCCCTTTAGGTGAGAGGAGACCTGTGGTGGATGAATTAATGGGCAGCTTGTAATAACCAGCATTGTTATGGGTGTGGACAGCCCATCTGAGGATCACTGCCAACACCATACAACAACTGGAGGGAAAGATGTTGCGCTGTTGGTTCTCTTGGAGAAACTTTTCACTCTGGCTTTTCTATATGAACTCAGCTGTTCTCATTGTTGGAGCAATGTCCTCAGTGTCAGTGACGATGGCTGCTGTCGTTGTGTGGGGAGCTCTGGTCCTTATCTTGAGCATCACTTTGTGGGTCCATCCTAGGAGGGGCACAGATCCTGTTGGTGCATATTATCTAGCTTCTGCTGCTGGCCTTAGGAACTTGACAGTGCAAATCCTGGATACAACAGTCATGAGACATTGTCATGGGTTCCAGGCCTCCAGCTGGACTTGCGGAGGACATTGCCATGAGCTCTAGGTCTTTGGATGGATTGTTAGAGGACACTGGTCATGGGCTCTAGGTCATCAGCTGTATTCTTTGGGTCTCTAGTGCAAGCTGAACTCTTCTATGTTTGACTTTCTGGGTGAATATTATAAAACAATCCAAGCCAGCATCATGGGCTCCTCCTCAGGCCCAGGAGAATAAAATAGTCCTGAATTAAATCTTCTAAAACTGTCGTACAGATTTAGTGCAGTTCTGATCCACATTCCAATAGCATATCTCACAGAATTAGAAACAAACATCCAAAAATTCATATGGAACCTGATGAGATGTAGCATAGCAAAGGCAATTCTGAGCAACAGAGTCAGGGCAGGGCAGGGCATCGCAATCTGAAGTTATATAGATTTGAAGTTATACTAGAAAGCTACAATGATAAAAAGAGTGATGCTCACAGATGGAAAAAAAAAAGACCTGAAGAACAGTGGAAGTGATTAGAAAACGCATAGACAGCTCCAGAGATCCTCAGCCACCTCATCTTTGATAAAGGGTCCCAACACATTCATTTGGAGAAAGATTGCCTTTTTCATAAATCATGTTAGAAACATCGGCTTGTGACCATACTAGAGATCAGAACTGGACCCATATCTTTCACCCTGCACTAATTTGAAATGGATCAAAGATCGAAATAATAAAATAGAAGCATTTTCTGCTGGAAGATAGAATGGTAAAGCTGTTGAAGGCATTGGTGGAGGCAAAGGCTTTATAAATAAAAACCAGGACTGCAGAGGAACTATCACAGAGTGTCAGCACTGGGGTCTCATCTTCTTAAAAGTCATTTGTACAGCAAAAGAAACCCCCACCAGAGTGAAGAGACAATGCTTAGTATGTGTGTGGGGGAAATGTCTGCCAGCTGTTCCTCAAAGGATTATTACTATGAGAACATATAAAGAACTCAAAACTATCAGAGCTCCCCAATTTAAAGACCCAATCCGAAAATGGGCATTCGAGATGGATATACACATTTCACATGACGAAATACAAATGGCAAATAAGTATATGAAAAAATGATCAACATCCCTGGTCATTTGAGAGATGCAAATTCAAACAACACTGAGATTCCATCTTACCCCCAAAAGGACAGCAGTCATCAAGAAACCAACCAATAACGTGCACAGTTGGTCTCTGGGGAAAAAGGAAGCAGGAGTGCAGACTGATGCAACTACTATGGAAATCAGTGTGGATCTTCCTCCAAAAACTAGGATGGAGGTCCCATTTGGTCCAGATATTGCCCTTCATGTATCTTCTAGAAGAATTAAAAACGTCACGTTATAGTAATGTGTATGCATTCATGTTTTAAGAAGCACATTTTGTAATAGCTAGATCTTGGAAATAACCTAAATGCCCATCAACCAAGGAATGGATAAAAAAGGTGTAGGATATATATATATATACTATTCAGCCACAAAGAAGGATGATGAACTGGAGACTTTTATTGGTAAATGGATGCAACTTGAGACCAAGCTCATAAGTAAAATAAACCAGGACTGGGGATATAGCTCAGTGGCCTAACTGCCTGCCTGGCAAGCACAAGGTTTGGAGTTTGATCCCTAGTACCACACAAAAAAGAAATAAACCAGATGCATATATGTAAACATCCTGTTATATCCCTAGTGTAAGAAGCTGAAAGAGTAAATAAGATCCAAAAATGTACAATATTGTAAAATGAGAAGAAACTGTTCATAAGGAAAGATCAATTGGGATGGAGGAGTGGAAAAAAGAACAGGAAAAGCAAATAGAGTTATATTACTAATTACTTAGTCCATTGAAAGAAGTTTTAATTTTTTTTTCTTTCTTTGTGGTACCAGGGATTGAACTAAGGACCCTGTGCTTGCCAAGCAAGTGCTTATTCTACTGAGCTATCTCCCTGGCCCCAAATAAATCAATCCAATCTTTTATTTTATTTATTTATTTATTTATTTATTCATTTGTGTGTGTGTGTGTTTCAGAGAAAAGTCTACAGGGTGTTCAAGTTCTCATTACTAGATCTCTCCCAGTGATCCACCTGTTTACAGCCTCCCAAGAGTTGGGATTAGAGGCATGCACCACCAACCCCAGGTCTCAATTGCAGTCTCAGCATGCCCCAGGGGCAGGACTGTGGCCAGCTTGGCAGGCCCAGGAATACAACCTCTGGCCCTTGTGCCTACTTGCAGGCACTTTAATCTGCTGAGCTACAGTTAAATCCTAATATCTTGTACTGTGAGTACCTAATTCAAAGATAGCAATACACAATATATTAACTGTCCTTACCTTCCCATTATCTTGTTTTGAAATTTTGGTTTCTTCTCTCTATTATTTTTCTGCATTTTAGGGAAGGGTCTACAGGGTGCTCAGGATCTCAGTACTAGATTGGACTGGTAGTGATCCCCCTGTTTATCACCTTCCAGTAGCTAGGGTTACAGGCACGTGCCACCACACCTAGTTTCCATTGCCAACTCAGTGTGCTTATTGTATACAGCATGTTGTTGAATTTTCCTTCCCAGTCCATTGTGCCAGTTTATTTCTCCTAATTGGTGAATTGAGTCCATTTAGATTGATGGTTAAATTGAGATGTATTGACTTAAGCTTGACATGTTATTTACCTGGTCCTGTTTCCTCCTTTTTCTCCTATGTTTAATTGTTTGTCCTGTTTAGTTGGTTGCTTCTGTTCTCATTTGTGGAGTTCTAATAATTTTGGTCCCTCTCTAGAACATCTTTCAATAGCCTGTGTAGGAATGGCTTTGTCATCAGGAAATTCTTCAGTTGTTCTTTGTCATGGAACTATTTCACTTCTCCGTCAGACTTCAGAGTTTTGCAAAGTATTGTAGTCTGAGCTGGAATTTGTTTTCATAGAGGACTTGAATTCCTCTGTTCCATGCTCTTCTTGCCTTCATAGTTTGTGAAGAGAAGTCGGCCATAATTCTGACGGGTTTTGTTTTGAATGTGATCTGCTTTTCTTTAGCAGCTTTCAGTGTATTATTCTTGTGGTGATTTTCTGGGATCTTGACTATTATATGTCTCAGTGTGTTTTTAATTATGGTGGCATTACTTGGCATTCTGTACACTTCAGTTACCTGAATACTAGATAGTTTCCTCATATTTGGGATGTTTTCTCCTATTACTTCTGCCTATATATTTTTAATGTCATTTGTATTGACTCCTTCCTTCTCATTGATACCTATTAGTCTCACGTTGTTCATCTTGGCATTGTCTTGCAAGTGATGGATATTCTTTAGTGCATCCTAGTTGTTTTTAAGAAATCTTTTCTTACCTTTTCACTAGCTGCTTCAGCTTCTTCAAGATCTGACCCTCTGTCTTCACTTTCACTCAAATGGTTTTGCAAGCTTGTGATTGAGATTTTAAGTTTCTCTGTATCTTTTTGACTTTGCTTCATGCAATCTATTTTTTTCCTGTATTTCTCATTCAAGGAATGCATCATTTTTCTAATCTCCTCTACTTCTTTTATCAATGTCTTCGTTAGAATCAGTTATTAATTATTTTACTGCAGAGTTTTGTTCAGGTTGTGTTTCCTCCATATATTGATTCTTTACTTCAGATGCTATGAATTCAGAGATTTCTTTTTTTATTCCAGAAATTAATTATTCTCTGATTTCCTCTATACCTTTCTGCTGGTTTTTTTTTTTTTTTTTTTTTTTTTTTTTTTTTTTTTTTTTTTTTTTTTTTTTTTTTTTTTTTTTTTTTTTTTTTTTTTTTTTTTTTTTTTTTTTTTTTTTTTTTTTTTTTTTTTTTTTTTTTTTTTTTTTTTTTTTTTTTTTTTTTTTTTTTTTTTTTTTTTTTTTTTTTTTTTTTTTT
>PVKA01009517.1:0-48773 GCA_004027165.1 Ctenomys sociabilis | reverse complement strand
CCATGCTATTAGTTCATATATTTCAGCTGAGCTAGTGTCCTCTATACTTGTTCTAGGTGGGCATTTGGTTTCCTCTATATGTTTCTGTATTTGATTCTTTACTTCAGATGCTATTATTTCAAAAATTTCTTTTTTTATTTCCAAATTGAGTTCCTCTAAACCTGTCTGAATTTGTTTTTCTTTTATTTTAAACACTATTGATTCAATGATTTCAGCTGTGTGATTTCCAATTTGTTCTTTGCTAGTGTCCTCTGCACTTGTTATGGGTGGGATTGTGGTTTGAGATTTCATTTTGCTCCTTCTCATTGTCATTTTGTATAGCACTGTCTTCTGAACTTTGTTGTAGAGCTTTGGTGTAGTTACGGCTTTAGCTACTACTGAAATTCAGGTGCAGATCTAGAAAGTTTGAATTTATCCAGTTGTGCCTGGCTTGGGTCTGGCTCCTGTGCTCAGCTCCTTCCTGCTCCAGCCCTTGGTCATGAACCTGCTTTGCCCCTCTGGCAAGATGTTTTTTTTTTTTTTTTTTTTTTTTTTTTTGTCTTTTTTGAGACAGGGTCTCGCTATGCAGTTCAGGCTGGCCTTAAGCTCACTTTGTAGCTCAGGCTGGTCTTGAACTCACAACAATCCTCCTGCCTCAGCCTCCCGAGTGCTGGGATTAAAGGCATGCGCCACCACGCCCGGCTTTGGCAAGATGTTTTGCTGCTGGACAAACTGGGTGGTTCTGTCCCCTACTTGCTCTGCAAGGACTACCGTTGCAGAGTTTCACCCTAGGCTTGTGTGCGAAACCTGAGCTGTATCTGAAGGGGACAAGGGAGCTAGAGGAGTGGGGAAGCTCTCCCACATATTCCCTGGGTCTGGGCTAGAGCTGGATCTAGGGGTCCTGAGAACATAGCAAAAGTTCTCACTCACTCGGTGGGTGTGGGAGGACAGTAGAGTGGTGGAAAGGGGTCTCACTCAACGACATGCCTGGATTTGGACAGAACAAGTCCCGCTGGTGCACGGTAGCTCAAAGCTCTCCTACACACTCCCCAGTCCTGGGCTAGGGCTGGACCTTGATCTCAGTTATTGATCCTAGATCTATTTGTGTTTGTACAGTTTCTCACAGCTATAAGTTTGGTGGCATTCTAAGATTTTGGTGTTAAACTGGGGGCCTCATTCAGAATACTTTTCAGAAAGTGTGTTGACTCAACATGAAAAAGATGTAGAGGCCCTGAGCAAGCAACGAGCTTCCCAGAGGTGCATTCTGTGTGGTCTTCATTCGGGGATGTAGAGTGGATGTTAAAGTCTGCTCTCTCCAGATATCTCTCAGAAACTTCCCATGTGATTTTCATGAACAAATATATATATATATATATATATATATATATATATATATATATATGATCATATATTATTTATTTGTTTACTTTTTGCAGTACCAGAAATTGAATTCAGGACTTTACACTTGCCAGCCAGGTGCTTATGCTGCTGAGATATCTCCTTGACCCTGAAAAATCATTTAAAGGATCACATTTTTGTGTGGACTCTGATTCAGCTTTTAAAATTTCATTTGAGACAGGGTTTCCCTATGTAGTCTAGGCTGGTCTAGCACCCCTTTTGCAGCTCAGTTTAGCTTCCAATTTGTGATCTGAGGATTCCTAAATACTCAGACTATAGGATGGCACCATCATCATGGGCAAAGGTATATGCATACATTTTTTTATTTTATTTACTTTTGCATTGTTGGATGCTAAACTGATGGTCTAATGCATGCCAGGTGGGAGCTCCATCACTGAGCTACATTACCTTGTTAACAATTTTCAAATGTTTCTTATTCATGCTTAGTGTTTGGTCTACTAGGTTTTACTCATGAGAAGTTGAGGGCTTGACTAGTGGTTTGTGACTAGGACAATGTATTACTGGCACTCCAACAGCGTTTCCGAGTCTGACACTATCTTCAGATTTAGCTCTCAAGTAAATTCCAATATTTAGAACATTTTTCTTTTACACTAAATAGGTAGAGTCCTTAGTTCTCTACCATCAACTTATTGCTTGGTTTCAAATTAATCTGAAAAATTACTTTTAACTTCCTGTGATATACAAAGCACAGTACATTTTAAATGCATTTGTGTATATTCTTTTTAAAAAGTGTATAGTTAATGTCAGTGTGGTTCAGTGTGTACCTCTATGCATTCATCAATCACTTGAAGCCCTTCTTCCAGCTGGAGATTTGATCAATTTAAGGATGTTCACTTGTTTCTCTGTGCACGGAGAGTATGAACTTTTCATTGCATTTTAATTCATGTTTTTCCCCTTTATTGTCACATTACCTGTCAAACATGAACTTTGTATCCAAAGGTTCTTTTTCCTTATATAGCGATGTGAACGGTTTGCTGGCTATTTTCCGTTCTTCTCTCATTCTATCCCTCACCCCCAAATTATATGAATATGGCATTTTGACTTTCTTTGTATCTTTTATAACAGACGCAATGCTAAACTAACAGGAAGAGAAGAGTCTTTTTCCTAAAGCCTGTTTTAGCAACCACTGAAAAATACATAGAATCTATTTGCTTGACTTTTTAGCACCCAAACTTGAACATCATTCAGAAGTTAAAGCTGTCTCTAAGGACTGATGACATTTGATCTGCATAACAGCTATGGTACTCAGGAGAGGTTGTTCTTTCTATATGATTTCAAAGCTAGGAAAGCTCAGAAAATCCATTAAAGCCTGATTCCGAGCGGAAATAAAGGTGGTGACATAGCCATTTGAGGTGAGAAAGGTGCATTTCCTCAGAGGGTTCCAAGAAAGTGCATAATGAAGACAGTTTTGGAGCCGTGCCTCTGTGGTACTTCCAACTGCCCGAGATCTCCCTGAGCAGCTCAAGGATTAAATGCAGTGTGACCTGATTAAACCTCACAATGCTCATACTGACCCTGCTCCGTCCCTTGTATGAAGACTTCTCTTTTAATGCTGCCCTCATTTCATGGGTCTGATTGAACCCTGCTAATATTAGGACTAAGTTTCGCGATGCCATTCAGAGAGGGTGCTGAGAAGGCACATGCACTGCTTTCCTTTGCAGAGCACAGCATAAAACAATAGAAAATATTCCTTACCGCTGCCTTGTAATGGAGAGGGACTTATTTGTGGCACCCCATGAAAGTGACCTGCTAACTTCTATTAGGACTCATTGAGCAGTGCCTTTCCCCTTGGCTCTCAGCCATCTTGTCAGTTTTAGCTGAGCACAATTTCTAACCATCCCCAGCAGCCCACATAATCCATCAGGCCTGGCATCTAGACTGCTTTATGCTAAGCACAGGGAAATCACATATTTTATTTTTTATTCCAGACAACGAGGATCATTTGTCTTTGGGGGTTATTGTTGGTAGTCTTGTCACTCAGACTCAGCAACAGGCAGGAAGGCTCCTTTGATTATCTTTCTGTTTCTTAACGGGAACTGTTCTGTTACCTCTTTGCCTGCTAAAAACCCATAGAGGTTCCTATCTTGCTAAATGTAATTCTACTACAATTACTGTCAAATATTGAATTAAAAGTGGTTAGCTCATTAACAGTTCATGCCAACAATCGATTAAAAAGTTTTATTTTTATATGAACAGGGCTGGTATTTGTATATGAACTCCTTCCTCAAGAATCTTTGGAATATAATTTATAGTCACTTGAAAAGTTCATTTTTTTCCTTGGTCCTTGAAATGTTGGGGCATGGGACACTCAGTAGGAACATGTGGCTGTAGTGTGAAACCCCCTCTGAGGTTGAGGCTCAGTCTGGAAGAAAGAGCTGAAGGCATGGGGTGCACTCTCAAAGGCAAGCGCTGTCTCCTGCTGCACAGGAATCCATCGAGATGTAAGAAGGTGTCGCTTCCTGATGTGGTGGGCAGAGCTTGGCTCTGAGAACACAAGAGCAGGTAACACTTGAGAGTACAAAACAGGAAGACAGTGGCACTGAGCAAAACACAAGCCAAGAAAGCAGTGCTGGAGCCATGGGACACGCCTTGAGGTGGAAGATGGCCAGATGACAACAGAACTCAGTATTAAAGAAAATGAACAGTAAGCCAGGTACAAGTGTCATGCATAGTGATAAAATAGCAGTAGAAATATTCTCCTCTGGTCTATGTTTGCCAAGGTGTTCAGAATAATCATTTTAAAAACATATTCAGTGGATCACATGACTGTGGTGTCTGAGCTTATCAATGGTCACCTACATCTGTACTTTTTAATCCTTCTTTCAATGCAAAGGGCTTACTGGGGAATCATGCTAAAATGCAAGGTTTTATTTGATGGGCTAGATTGAGATCTGAGTTTTTTGCCTTCCAGCGAACTTTCAAGTAACATGTGGACCCTATACTGAGCAGCACAAACTCAGCTGTATGATCAAAACTACCCGATTTTGCTTCATCAGGTCTTCACCCTGCATGTGCCCATTCCAGCCACTCTCAACTCTTTCTTACCTCATAAGCCTTGAGGTTTCTGTTGTCTATGCTTGAAGTGCCTGTCACCAAGACTTCTGACTTATCCTTCCCTTATCTCAGTTTAAATGTCACTTCCTTAGAATGACTTTCCTTGAGGACCCTATCCAAAGTAATCCCTCATTCTATTATTTTCTCTTAAAGTACCTTACTTCCAACATGTGTGATAGCTAAAGATAGCTATTTATTTACTTCATTTTTGTTTGTGTACCAAATTGGATAGATATAAACTTTTAGGAAAACAGGAAATGCTATTCTGCTTTCCACTTTACCATTAATTAAATGATACCCATATACTAGACATCATATTAAGTGCTTCACACTTAACTCATTTATTCTTAGCATTAGCTTTGTAGGTTAGGTTTTTTTCATTACCAACACACACGTACACACACACACGTACACACACACACACACACACACTCACTCACAGAGGAACTTGGAGCTTTGCATAGAACTAGCAAGCGTTCTGTCACTGATCTGCATCCAAAGCCTCAATTACTAGTTTACAGTTAAGACCCACCTTTAATAACACCAAACTTCAAAAGCAGTTGTGCAGAACGGAGATGCACAAACTGTGTATTACGTGTGCTATTTCTTACTCTTAGCTTGCATTCTATCTCCTCACAAGAGAGGGCCAAATTGTATTAACCACTGTTATCTCCACACATTCCTCAGAGATCCACTGCCCAAAATGCCATTTCTATTTCTTTATTCTTCCACACACAGCTGAGCTGGGCTGAGACTACCAACAACTGTTAAATATGAAGGCAGAACAAAGGGAAATTCAATAAGGAGAGGAGAATCACCAACATTACTCAAACTACCACCAGCTGCTGCATATTATGTTCTAACCATGGGCTACATGCTTGAAAATTAGGATCAGTCAAAACAACTATGGAGGAATTTCTAATTTCAAGGCAAATTACATACCTTGAATGGACCTGTGCTCTACTCAGCTACTACTGTCAGTAACCAAGGGCTAGAGTTCTCTGGCCAGACTTGATTTTCCCTGCCTATAGATGGAAATTCTTGTAAAAGTACATTTTGACAGTATTTGGCATTTGGAGTCCATGTATAGCATTTCCATGCATGACAGGGCATCTGAGCCTCTTGATATATCAGGGAGGCTATACTAGGCTGGAGAAGGAAGTGCTAAGTTTCCATTGCCCTGGAACCTGCAAAAGGGCATGTGAGGTCATGTGGGTAATTCTTTGTGCAGGTAAACATGCCATTTCTTACTGTGGAAGGAAGAAAGGAGAAGCAGGAGCATCAGGGTTTTGACTCTGGGGCTTCTCCAAATGCTGGAAGAGCTCAGAACCCTCCTGGAAGGCAGATGTGCACAGGGGCCTGCCATGTGCTTGTTATTTTTGATGGATTACAGTCTTGCTGTGGGGCAGGCAACTGAAACCCCCAGGGTCACATTGCTGTGGCTTGCAAAGATGTTGAGGTTTGAAACACTTTACCATAGCTGGATCCAAAGTGTTTCAGGTAGTCTTCAGGATTCTTTACTTTTTCTTTTTCTCTGTTGTTCCTCTAGAAATAAAAGAATCATGCCAAATGGCATTCCTCTACTGCACCTTTCTGCATACTCACCAAACTGAATATGAAAATTGGTCTCTAATTGTTGGATATAAGCTTGACTAGCTTTGAATTAACAGCTAAAGCTGTATTCATTAATCTGAACAGGGCAGAGCAGGCAGACTGTCACAACACGGCTCAGTTCAGTAGTCATGCAGAGCAGGTGAGAGAGCGGGAGGCACTTTGAAAGTGCAGCAGCCGATCTCCATCAGACTCATCAACCAGTGATGAAGAGGGAAAGGCAGCCAGCCACGGTGCAGCCGGGAGATGGATGGCATACCACAAAGTCCACTGTCCCAGGGGCTTCCCAGCCATGATCGATGGTTATCCACAGCAATTAAACTTCAGAGCATTTAAATGTCATTCTGGAATGGAATGCCATCTCATAAATGTGTTGTTTAACATTTATCAAACAAATGGATAGGGTAGGTTTGGGGGGCTGTGGAGACTTGCTTTGGGAAATGAGAACAAACATTATAGATTTTAGAATGGGAAAGAGAAGAGAAAAATATTTGATAATCTTCTAAGGTCTTCACTTCAACATTGAAATAGGCTGGAGTGGAACCTTTGTTGGAAATTGTAAAATGATTTTTAAGTGTTGAAATTCACCTAGATATGATGGGAAGGATGTGCAACAGAAGACTAAGAGGAGCGGTTTTAGGTCATTGCTCTAAGAAATCACATTTACCTGTGTAAATGGAACAGAGATGATCATTTTCAACGCCCAGTGAGTGTTAGAACTATCAGGGGAGTTTAGAACACACAGTGAATGATACCATAGAAATGCTGCTTCAATATTTCAGCACTAGGTGGAGCATAGAAATAATTTTGGACTCTCTACCAAGTGGTTGATACAGCATTCAAAGTTGAAAGCCACACTGGGTTCTGTAGTGCCAAAGGATTTTTAACCCTATATTTCATTACTTTTTGCTATAGAGATATTCCAAAAGAAGAGGACTAATAAAAAGCATTTCCATTAGAGCAGCACATGGTATTGACAGACAATGCTATAATCACCAATATTTTCCTGCCACCAGTTTGTATTTATGTATTTAATCATAGATTGAAATGCTCTTGACAATCTTTTTCAAATTCAAAGTTAGACATATGAAGCCTGAGTTTTCTGGACAGAACAAGATATTGTGGGCTAGGAATCCAGAGTACTATCTGGGTAACAGTCTCTGAAAAATGCAGTTGGAGCACAGTTTTTTGAACATCAGAAAAACTGCTAACAATGTCAGGCTTCCAGCCTCAGTTTTGACATGATTTCCTGTTTATTTCTATAGACTAATTAGGTGGTAGCATAAATTCTTTGAGTTATTAATTTTGAGTTACCTAACTTCAAAAATCTTCCTTTTTGTATTCAAGCAAATAATTGACTCCATAATTTTCACATTAGAATGGATGAAGAAAAAGGAGAGAAAGTCACACATACAAGTTTAGGTCCATCCATCTCCTTCAAGGAGGATGAGCAGGAAGCATGCAATTTTTAGTGTAATGAAAGTGACAATTTACAAAGTGTATGTGAAATGTAAGAGCAAAGGGGAAGAAGCCTACATTCCAGATGGAAGCTCCTACAACAGAAAGCTGAGAAAGGGGAGAACTGTGGGGAATAAGGGACATGCTAGAGGCTGCTCAGGAGGTATCTTCATGTGTTTAAGCACTGTATAAATCATCAAGCCAAAGGGCCCACAGGGATGAGATTATTACAGTAGTGGCTGTGTAAGTCAATGGTAGAGCTCTGTGACAGGTAATAATGAGTAATACAGGTAATACTGGATTAGTCATGCCTTTGCCCTGATCCTAGGTGAACCCTAAAGAGCAAGTGAACTCAGCTGTGTGCTGGAATAGGAGCCTTAGATACAAATTAAGTCTGCCTTTAAAACTTGATACACTATTATAAACCCTCATGCTGTCCTGATTGTGATGGGGGTAAAAGGTAAAAGAAAAACAATGAAGTGTAATTTCATAAGTACATAAGAATCATCTATGGTTGGTGTAACACTCAGAAATCTGTGGAATAATGAAAATAATTCTCATTAGGGACAAGTTTTCACTCTGTTTAGAGTATTCTGTTACTTTAACTGAAAACAGGTATAGAAGCAGACTGGTAAGAGATAATTCTGTTTGCAAGAGAAGAAGTCTAATCTATTTGCATGCCAAAGTGTAGAACAGTTTTTCACTTTATTCATCACTCCATTAATCTAATTTCAAAAGAGAAGACCCAAACTGAAAACAGAGGTTATTCACATTTCAAACAAACTCCTGAGGCATACTAAGTGAGTGGAGAATTCAGCGGTTAGGCTTAGCTGCTTCTTTGCCAGCTGGAGACAAGTACGAGGAAGGTCATGCTGTTTAATCTTACCAGCTGAGGCTGGAGAATGAATAATTTTGAAAAAATGGCAATAATAACTTTTTATGTATCAGGTATCAGTGGAGAATCTTGGGTAGCAGATGAATGCTACCTACTTTCACCTAGCTTAGTCTATGAAGTGACTGGCTGAATGAAACATTTCATAGTATTTAGTGAGCGAGTCCTTTAATACCAAACATTATTCTACAACATGACAGAGGAGCTTGGAACTCTGGAAATACTTCCACCCCAGGAATTTCCAGGACATCTGGTAAGTCAACAACATTATCACAAACATTAGGGCCAACAATGTGAGTTTTTGCAACAATGTATTCATTTTCCAAATGTTCCAGCTGAGAGAACCACACAGAACATTCCCAACACCCAGCAGATGGCTAATGGGGAAGCCAATATTTTCTGTGGAAACCAATGTTTCTTCTAACATTAGATATTTTCAGCACAGTGAACAAATAAGCATTTGTTTTTGTATTCTATTCTCTCACATTTAGAAAAAATATATATAACTGTAAAAGTGCATAAGAAAAAAGATTGTTTTTACTTAAGATTACAGAACTGAGGAGGTTGTTAGATCCAGAAATGTCCTGTGGTAGTGGCAATAGTTATTCCTTTCTCATCTAGCTGAAGAAGAGGGATGGGGGGAAACCTTACATATTTATTTATTACTACTATTATTTTCATTACTACCATTGGTTTGTGGGGAGAAACTCTGTAAAATGTATGATTATTAATTTAGTTTACTCTGATCTATGTCAGATTCACGAAGGTGATAGGATGTAGAGACATGAATGCAACTTGATTTTCCATAGAAAAAAAAGCAAAATGAACAGGGTATTTTTTTGTGTGTGTGTGTTCAGTACAGAGTCTGCAGCGTCCACAGGGTCTCACTCCACAGCTTGGACTTGTAGAGATCCTCCTAAATGCTGGGATTACAGGCGTGTGCCACCATGCCCAGTCTCAATCTCAGTTTTAGCAGGTGCCAGGTGCAGGGCCGAGTGGCAGGCTGGGGATGAACCCTGGCTCCTATACTATGCCGAAGAAGCACTTTAATCCACTGAACTCTCTGGCTGGCCCTATACAAGGTTTTATTGGCACATTTATTTAAGGAAGTGTGGGAAGAGAGGGCAAATGATAAAACATGTTGTATGATTCACATTTAGTTTCACAGAGCACACTTTACTTTGGTAGGCAAGTGGGAAAATTCACCTCCAAATCATTTATTTGCCTTGTTATAATTGTGATGGCTTGGTCAGACCAAGGACTCTGAAACAACTGGAGGTGGTGGCACTAAAAGGTGGGGTCTGGTACAAGGGGGTCAGGTCGCTAGGTGTACGCTCGGCAGCACCTCCTCCCCAGGTGGGCCAGCAGCTCCCTGAGATTCAAACTTTCTATTGGTAAAGCATTAAAGATGCAAAGTTTAAGAAAAGAAAGACTTGGAAAGGAGGCTAGAAGTGAAAACAGACAGCGGTGACTAATTTCTATAGGTTTTTTAAGGCAGCAGTTAATGCTTAAAATTTTTATTTTTATAAATTTTACATATTTATGTAATCTGAGCAACTAACTTGAAGATAGCAATGTGCAACATAAGAACCACTATTAAATGTCTGCTGTCTTTTTTTTTTTAAAGTTGTGTATTGTTTCTAATGTCTAATCTATTTTTTTTATTCTCCTAAAATAAAAAAAGAGAGATGTTAAATGAATAAAGGGCTATTTCTATAAAAGGAAAAGGAATCAGGATAGGAGGCTCCAGAAAGATGGAGGAACCATGGGCCTTTGTTTTCTACTGCCTTTATAGGGGGTCAGGGCCTTCTCCCTACCCAGAACTTGTGCCAACTCCACCAGCTTTGGGCACCTCTGCCTACATTGTTTCTCCACGTGCTCTGACCACAGCTTCTTTGTTTTTCTATACTTGTCTTGGGTCTGCTTTTCTGGGTCTTATCTCTGGCATAGGAAATAGGTTGACAAGGAGTTATTTTATTTATGGTAAACTTAGAGCTAGTAAGGGGCTGTGTGGATGTCTTTCATCCTCTTTAATTGTAAATGAGTAGGGCCAGCGAGAGTCCGGTAGACTAAGGGTCTGCTTAGGCAAGCGCAGGAGCCACACGCTGCACCCCCAGGTGTGCTGAGCCTGCCACGGAGCCAGGGGGTGGTGGCGCGTGTCTGTAATCCCAGTGCTGGGGAGGCTGATGACAAGGACAATCACTACAAGTCCATGTTTCATAGTGAGGCCCTGTACCAAATACATTAAAAAAAATCATTAGATGAATATAGTGACTCTAGAGTAAATAATATAGTGTCCTTGACTGAACACATACTTGCATTTGTATAATTATATATACTTACATTTATATATCTAGATAGTATATATCTATAGTATATATTTATGTAGAATATATCTGTCTATGTGTACCATATAGATAGGTATACATATAACCATATACACATATGCATGCATATACATAAATATATATACACATATAAGCATGTATGTATACATATGTACTATGTATCCATACACATGTGTATATATAAATATATATATATGAATACATATCCATATATTCTCCAAAGTTAGTCACCCACTCCCCTTCAGTCTGCCCTGCGTGACACTGAAGGTGAAGAAGGACAGCCACCTCAGCTTTGGGCCCTTGGTTCTTTGTGGTCTGCCTGTCAGCTCATTTCTTCTTTTGTCTTTGGTGCAAATCTCAAGGCCTTTTGTGAATTTTTTTTTTTTTTTTTTTTGTCTGGTTTTTCCCTCTTAGCCTACCCTTGACCTACTTCCAGGGGAATTTCTCAAGTAAAATTTTTAACTCATTCTAGTCATAATTAACTAGAAAACTTAACAAGGCCCCTAGTCTATTTTTTTTTTTCTTTTATTAAAAACTCCTCTCCCTACAAAAGGGATATAGGAACCTTACACTTTTCCTGTTCTTTTTCTTGTCTTTGGCCGTATAATAAACAGCTTTTCTCTGCTAAGTGCTTTTGTCATTCTATATGGCCTTGCCTCAGACTCTACAGGTGAAGATTGAATTATTCATGTACTTCATTGATTCAGATCAAAATAAATATTTTTTATTTCTGCTCTTTGAGACCTTTTTAAAATTAATTTTGATACGACCATGCAAAAGTGTTTTTGTGTGTTTGTTTGTTTGTTTTTTGCGGTACTGGGGATTGGACTAAGGACTTTGCACTTGCCAGGCAAGTGCTTATTCCACTGAACTATCTTCCCAGCTCACCAGGCAAAAGTTTTGACATACAAAATAAAACTTGAAACAGGGTAGTTTTCTTTTTCAATTCATATTATTAAAAATTACTTTATATCTATTATGTACAAGACAATGTGCTTGGCTCTATAAAAGACACAAGAAATTTACATTGAAGTTAATTGTGAAAAGACATGCCTAACTCAGGAAGTTATAGTCACATTTGATTTATTTTTTAAGGAAATAATACCTTGTTTAAAAAATGTATTTGGTAGAGGGTCTCACTATGCAGCTTGGACTCAGTGATCTTCCTGTGTTCAGCCTTCCTAGAGTTGGGATTACAGGCATGTACCATCAGTGGCTGAGCACGTCCAGGGCCAGGACCAGGGTCAGCATGACATGTAATGCTGGGAAGAAATTAATATCTTAGGTGAAACAATAATTTGATGATTTTACCAGTCTGGGCTTTGGTCTTTGCAAAAGAATCCAGCCTGGGCCAGGCATGGCTGTTGTTTTCTCTTTCATATGAAACTCTCCTCTTTCTGCAGTAGCATTTGGTTCAAACTCAGGACAAAACCTTGTAAACATATCTTTAAATCTGTGAAGTAGGTGAGCAGTGCCCTCTTCACTCAAAGATTTTCTCAGCCTAATTCCCAGAGCCTGTGAATATATTAGTTTATATAGAAAGAGATCTGAAGATGTAACTAAATTCAAGATTTTTAGGTAGAATGGTTTTCCTGGATTAGGTAGGTAGGCTTAGTGGAATCACAGCTGTCTTTATAAGAAGATCAGAATCAGGAAAGACGAGACCATGAAATCAGGATTTAAGTGATGTGCTCTGATGGAAGAAAGAACCATAAATCAAGGAACATAGTCAGCTTCTGTAAGTAGAAAAAGCAGGGAAACACATTCTCTTAAAGGTTCCAAAGGAGAATGCTTCTCTGACAATACCTTGATTTCATCACAGTGTGATGCTATCAGATTTCTAACTAAGGGAAGTAATATAATATATTTGTGTTGTTATAACCACTACTAGTACTAAGTGCCACTAGAAATTCATAAATATTTTCTATTGTTCTTTTGGAAGAAATAAGAGCTGTGCCATAACAAATTCATCCTCTTCCTCAACTCTGGCAGGGTCGGATCCACAGAGACCAGAATAACTGTGCCCAGAGGGAACCAGAGAACAAAGGCAGAGTGGATAAAGATGCTTTTTCTCTTACTCTTAGCAGCTACCTTAATTTTGCTTCAATCCATATTGTTTTCTAAATAAATTGGGAAACTGTGGATAGATAAGCACAGAGAGTATACCCTTGACAAGGAGCAGATGAATTTGAAGTGATGTAAGACTAATCCCAAGAAAGGTTCAGCTGAGTTTTAATGGTGTACTCATTTTGGATTTTAACATGATCCATTTCTCCACCAAATACATCATCCTGGAATATTAAAGATTATAAGGAATTGTACTAGAAAATCCCAGAAGTTCTATAAATTTCTTTGAGATCTAAGACATTTGTTTCTCTATAAAAATTCCAGAAGTTCCTATTTGTATTGGATATAATGGACAAATATTAGAGAGCATAAAAACTGGAAAAATAAACAAAAAATAACCTAAGAAAAGAAAGAATCAACAGAAAGTAATCACTTGGCCTAGATATTTTCCATGATTCATGCAGACTTGTATATTAAATAGGAACAAGAGCTGTAGGCCTGCATCTGGCTTCTATTACTACAGTGTTGGATAGTAGTTGTGCCTTGGTTCTGCAGGGAAATATTTAGCAAAAGGTACTTATCCTGACTGTCAGCCTCCTGAATGCCTAAGCTTAAAGTCACTTCTGCTAACTCAGACACCATTCCTCCAAAGGAATCTACCATTCTTATGGAAGAAATCACTGCTCCAGTGGGCCCACCTGCAGGACTTAGTTACTCTTCCCTCGTTGCTGGGACAAATACCCAACACCCAAAATGAAAGATGGAAAGGTTTATTTAGCTCACAGTTACTGCAGCTTTCAGTCCATGCTCTGCTGACTCCAAGGCCACTAGAGGGGCATATGGCAGGGAGCATCAGTTCATGGAGGCCAAACAGGAACAATAACAAGAGCAATCACTAAAGAAAGTCTGTCTCTCTGTCTCTTATACTACATTCAGGCTCTCTGCTGCAAGCTGGGGGAAGTACTCACACCCTTAATCCCAGAAGTACAAAACCCATAATCCCAGCCTTGGATCACACATAATCCCAGTGGATCATGAGTTAATCACAAACTCTAGAAGTCCCCACCCCATGACTACATGAGGTTTTGGGGGACAACTAGACACAAACCATGACAAGGACCTTGGTAATCAAAGGTTGTAATTATTGATTGATTTTGTCAACTTGAGAAGTTGAAAAGATGAGCTAGGTTGACTAAGCAATTGTACCCTACCCTAAGGTGTAGAAGGCTCACCCTGAGAGGCTCATCCTTTGGATAGGATAAAGGTAAAATGAGGAAGGGTCTATTGGCTTCTGTGCTCGAGAGGAGCTTGTCTTTTCCCTCATCTTGGATGCCATCTCTTGGTTCCTGGCACAGACCTTTCAGCTTCTGCCACAGATCTTTCCAGCATAGACTCTTCCATCTCACACCCACTGGTATTGTGATATGGACTTGCATGGAACTCTACAGTGAGCTCCAGAGTTTGGACTGAATTCTTCCATTTCCAGTGTGAAGATGCTTCCTGCATGTTTCCTCACCCAACTCTCTTGCTGAGCATTGTCAGCCAATCTTGTAGTTTCTTATACATTTGTGTGTCTTGTATTCTATCTGATTCTTTAGTAAAGCACTGTTACAAAGGTGAGTGGTTACCACATGGAGCTGTAATTGTTCATCTGTCTCTCCTCAGCAGATTATGAGTATTTCACTCATCTTTGGGTTTCTGGTATCTAGTGCAGTACCTTCACACAGTAAATGCTTTATAATTACTGATTTTATATGAAAGGTGAAAGTCACTTTTTTCTTTCCGGAATTATTCAGCATTTTCACTATCCTTGTAGGCACTGAGGCTTGAACCCTAAAGCCATACCTAGCTCTTTCCTTACTTTACCATCCACTCAAGTTTCCATTCAAGTATTCTTGCATTCTTCAGTCATGCCTCTCTTTGCACTGCAAATAGTTTCACTAGAATATGATTTTTACCTAATAACTCCTGAACAGTTGTAGACAGAGCACCTCAATTTCTCCCAAATTCTGCTATAGATGAAACTCTCCATATTCTCCCTGTGGCTATATTGATTGTTTACTGTTCTAAGTCCATGAGCAGGTCACAGAATGGCTGGAGGATTATTATCTGGGAAGTTTGTTACAAAACCATCTTCACCTTTGCAGGTTCCAGTTGAGCCCATTGCAAGAGGATCTATAACTGTAAAAGCTTCTCAGATGTTATAGGTTGAATTGTTTCTTTCTCAAATTCATCAAATGATGACCTAACACTCAGTACCTTACGTTGTTTATTATTATTATTTTAAATTTATTTGGTTGTTACAGGCTCCCATTATGCAGCTTGGACTTGTGATTCTGCTGCTTTCAGCCTCCTCAGCTCCGGGATCACAGATGTGCCCTATTATGCCTGGATGCTGGCCAGCTCATCATGCTGTAGGCATGTGGTGCTGTGGATCGAACAGCAGTCCCTGTGCTTGCCTATGCTTGCTTAAGCAGGTGCTTTAATCCACTGAGCTCTTCACCAGCCCATTACATTATTTAGAAGTGAGGCCATTATAGACATAATTGGATGCATTTACATAGATTTATCTTGAAAAAGTGTTAACTTGTAATCTGATATGAACTGTCATTATACAAAGGGGGAATCTGGCCACAGACATGCGTACAGGGAGAATGCTACATGAAGATCAGGGTGATGCCTCTGTAAGCCAAGGAATTGAAACTGTCATTAGATGTATGGGCGAGCCTTGGAACTCATTCCCCCTTATAGCTTTCCGAGGAAAATGTCTCTGCAAACAACTTGGTCATAGCATTGTAGGATCTAAAAATACAATAGACTAATAATAAATGTATGTTGTTTAAAGCCATCCGGTTGTGGTATTTTGCTGTAATTGTCCTGGGAAACTAGTATGCCATGCAATTCTGATATACTTCCTTGGTTTTTAAAGTGGGGCTCAATATTTCTCTATAGTTGTAAGAGTAATTATAAAGATTACATTATTAAATAGTAAGTGATTTCATATTTATAAAATTCCTAAAATAAGGTTTGCTACATAAGTAAGCTATGCATATTAAACTTAAAAAAATATTTATTTCTGAAAGCAGAAGTATTGATATCATGATGTGATTTTTACAAGGAATCGATGTAAAAGCAAACCCTAAAATAATCGGTGTATTAATTCCACAATTGCTCAGATTTAGATTTAGGTTGAATAACTACTTTGGTAAGAATCCACTTTAGAAGCTACCACACTGAGAGACCTGTGCACTCTCGTGAGCACTCAAGCCCTAACCACCCAGCGGTTCACCCGGCACCAAGTGAGCAGCGAGCTGATGCCCACTATCCTGAACATCACTTGCACAGGGTCCTTTCCACAAGTGGACTCTTCCTTGCAGGAGATACATTCGTGTATCCTTTTCTCTTATTGACTACTTTTTGCATACTTTTTAATTCAGAACATCATATTCTACTTTGATGTTTATTTCTAGTTAAACATAATAAGTTCTGGTTCTTTTCTTTTAAAATTTATTGGGCTGGCAAGATAGCTCAGTGGTCTAAAGCGCCTCTCAGGGACCGCGGTTCGAGCCCCAGCACCACATGCCATGCCAGCCCTTCCCCCCAGGGTGGGCTGAGCTGACCCCCCACCCCCACAAAAAAAGAATCCGTGATGTGTAGCGAGACACTGTAATAAATAAATGAATTTTAAAAAATTATTTATTTTATTTGTGAAAAATAACCTATAATTTTGTCCTATAATCTATAGAAACTCATAATAATTACATTTCCAATGGTTTTATTACTTAAAAATAACACAAAGTAAAAGCATACAAATATTAGGAACTATACAGAACTTCAAAAAAACCAAACAATAAGAATTTTACAATAATTGCTATATTGCGTAAAGTTGTCTTTAAGTTAGTTGCTCAAATGAGCAAATATAAGCATGAAAAATTAGTAAAAATAAGTTATAAGGAATTAAAAAGGACAAGAACAAATTAAGTATCAACTACTTCCCAGTGTAGAGCAGCAGAAATCAGCTGTACACTTAACCAAGCAATCCGACATACATGCACAAATATATCTCTCCCCTACTCCCTCCCTCTCCTGTCCTTTTCCTCATCTCAGTTTTTTCTTCCCTGGGAACAGATTCTTTCCCTTTCACTGTATCTATTATACTTTTCGTATTCTATTTACTCTTTCAGGTTCTTACACTAGGGAGAAAATATGATGTTTGCACATGTGGGTCTGTTTTACTTCATTTATAAGTATGGTCTCTAGTTGTATCCATTTGTCTATAGAAGCCTTGAATACATCTTTTCTATAGCTGAGTAATACTCCGTGGGGTAAAAATATCATATTATTTTATCCACTGCTCAGTTGATGGCATTTGAGTTGATTCCAAGATGCAGCTATGACAAATAGTGCTGCTATAAACAAGGGTGCCCATATATTGTGATATGATGTTTTCACATTTGAAAAAATATGCAGGAGGAGAATAAGTGGGTTAAATTGGACTTCCAATCTTAGCTTTTTAATAAATCTTCACACTGATTTCTATAGTGGCTGTACAAATCTACAGTCCCATAAAAGAATGGAGGAAAGTTCTTTTTCCCCACAGCCACTACAGTATTTGTATTAGTTGACTTCCTGATGATAGCATTTCTTTCTGGTATGAGACAGAATCACAGCGTTGTTTTAATATGCATGTTTCAAATGACGAATGATGTTGAATGTGTTTTCATATATTTAGTTGCCATCTGCATTTTTTTAACTAAGAAGTGTATATTCATATCCGATGCCCATTTTTAGATTCTTACGGGCCTGATTTTTTTTCTATGTATTTGGTACAGAGTTTCACTATACAGCTTGGACTCATAGTGATCCTCCTCTCTTCAGCCTTCTCAGTTCTGGGATTACAGGCATGTGCTACCATGCTGGACTAGGTCACTGGCTCAGAGCGCCTGGGGATGTGTCCAGTGCAGCATGCAGTACCAGGAATCAAACCCTGGTCTCTGTGCTTGCCTTAGCAGGTGCTTAGTCTGCTGACTATCTTGGCAGGGGCCTGATATATTTTTTTTAAAAATTATGTTCTAGATAGAAGTCTTTGTCTAAAGGATAGTCAGCAATAGCTTTTTTCTAATACTTATGGTTTTTAATAGTTCTCTTGGAGATTTCCTTTAATGCACAGAAACTTTAAAAATGATGAGATCCCAGTTGTGGATTCTTTGAAGTATTTCCCATTAAGTTTGTGTTTTGTTCATCAACTCTCTACCTACCTGTAAGTCTGAGATTTTTACCTACTACTTCTACTAGGAGATTTTTTTCCCAGTGTAATCTTATTTATTTTTTATTAATTTTATTGAAAAATAGCGAGACAGTTTCAAAAGAGGTTGGTAGGACAATTATAATAAATTGCATATTGTTGTTTTCATAGTAGTTATTCATAGTATGAGATGCATACATATTTTGTCTAAACACTATTAATACAAATCTTTCTTCTCATTCAACTAAGAGAAAGAAGCTATATATCTATCCTGGCTATTTTGTATATACATATACATACACTTTTTTTCTTTTTTCGCTAGAAAATGGTCTTTCATTTATATCCCCTTTTCTGTTTAGCTTTGACAGAGATGGGTATTCCACTGTCATTCATATATTGTAGGTGTCTGATTCCAACAAAGTACTCCAATGTAGTCCAGTAGTCCATAATTATAATGTGTTATCTGGAGGACTGGCTGTGTCAGAAGTTCATGACTTGAGCCTTTTATAGCTCAGCATATTAATATGGCTTTACTTTTTATCCTCCTTTTTATACTTTCTGGCTGGATGGTTATCACCAAGATAAAGCAAGACCTATATAACAAGAAATGTAACTTCTGTATCTGCCAAGGTCAGTCAAATCCCCTCAGGATTTATCATGAAATCCTGTAATGCAGTTTGTACATCCTTTGCCAATGTCAACCATGTGAATGAGTCACGGCCATTGCTTTACCAATTTGCTCTCTGTGAAAGCCTGAGAGAATGTTTTCTCTCCATGAGACTCTCATTAGGCACACTCTACATTATTGATCACTTTCTTCTATAGCCCCATAATCTCCTTGATCAGAAACTTTGGGACACAACTGAGTTACAGGATGTTACAATACAGGTTCTCTTATGTCCTGCATCCTCTCTGACCTTGAAGGGCTAGGGCCAAACTTTTGGCTATCTTTGTGGCTCTTCTTTTTCTCTAATGTTTCTGTTTTAATGTGATTTGTTTGTTTGTTTCATGGTGTTACCAGGGATCAAACTCAGGACCTTGTATTTGCCTTGTACTTATTCCACTGACCTATCCTCTGTGGACTAATTTTAGCCCTTAGCATGTGGATTCCTTTTTTAAAATATTTGTTTGTTTATTTATTTATTTATTGCACTAGGGATTGGACTTAGGACCTTATGATTGTGAGGTAGCCCTTGGCATTTGGAAAGACATTTTTTTCCAGCGGTATTTTAAATCATATTTTTTTCTTTTTGAGGTACCAGAGATTGAGCTTAGGACCTTGTCTTTGCCAGGCAAGAGCTTATTCTATTGAGCTATCTCCCAAACTCTCCATCAGTATTTATTAAAGAGGCTATCTTTCTCCCAGTGAACATGTTTAGCTGCTTTATCAAATATAAGGTGACTCAGTGTGTTTGTAGTATGTCTCAGTCTTCTACTCTGTTCAATTTTTAAAAATAGTTTTATTGAAAAACAAATACAATGAGATAGTTTCAAAACCTATTAGTAAGACAGTTGCAATAATTAATATGTTGCATATTGTTGTCTTAATGGTTATTCATTGTACAAGATGCATACATGATATCCTGTCTGCAAACACTATTAGAACAAATCTTTTTATTCATTGAATTAAGAGCAAGTAGCTGTATATCTATCCTACCTAATTTGAATATACAGATACAAAATGGTTGTTTGTTTGTATCCAAATTTTTTGTTTAGTTTTGTCAGACAAGGGTATTCCATTGTCATTTAAATATTATAGGTACATGAATTCAGCAAAATATTTCAATATAGTCCAGTAGTCCATAATAGTAGGTTTTCCATAAGCCTAGCAATGTCAGCAGTTGTTGACTTGATTCTGTTGCAGCTCTGCATATTAATATGGCTTTACTTTTTATATTTTGTTTTTTATACTTTTCTGCTGGATGGTTAAGACCAAGATAAAGCAAGATATATGTGAGTGTATAAAATGTAACTTTTGTATCTGATAAGGTCAGTCAAATCCCCTCAGGATTTATCCTGAAACCCTATATCGCACTTTGTAGATCCTTTGTCAGTGTCAGCCATGTGGTCGAGTCATGACCATTGCTTGACCAATTTTCTCTCTGTGAACGCCTGAGAGAATGTTTACTCTCCATGTGACTCTCCTTAGGCAAACTTTACATCATCGATCACTTTCCTCTGTGGCCCCATATCTCCTTGATCAGAAAATCTGGGACACAACTGATTTGCATGATGTTACAGTACAGGTTCTCCTATGTCCTGAGTCTTCACTGACCTTGAAAGGCTAGGGCCAAAATGTCTGTCCTTACAGTCCTCCTTTTACTCTAAATTTTGGTCTGCAAATTTAGATTGTTAAGTCTCCAGAAGAGAAGCTTATTATTACCCTACAACATAGGCAGTTGAGTTTAACCTCATTGTCTGTCTAAATACCAAACATCTTAGGCATAACATGGAACTAACCTGTTCCATTGATCCTCAGGTGCTTTTTTTTTTTTTCCCAGAACATTGCTGAATTTATCATAATAGCTTTGGAATATAATTTCACATCAGGAATTGTGATGGCTGTGGTTTTTATTGCTGTCCAAGATTATTTTTATTATTCTAGTTCTCTTCTGGTTCCAGATGGATTTTAAGAGTGTTTTCCTAGACCTGTGAGGTATAAGAATGGTATTCTAATTGAAATTGCATTGAATCTATATAACAATTTTGGGAATACGGCATTTCAGAATGTTGTTTCTTCCCATTCATGAGCAAAAGATATCTTTGCAATTTCTGGAATCCTTTTCATTCTCTTTTTATCAGAATACTGTAATTTTTACCATGTAAACCATTTGCTTCCTTCATGAGATTGATTCTTAAATATTTCATGTTTTTTTGGATGTTTTCGTAGAAAGCTTCATTTTTCCAGTTTCCCTCTTTCTTGGTGCATTCATTGTTTGAGCAATAAGGTGCTACTGATTTTTCAAAGTTTAACTTTTTATCCTGCTATGGTAATGGATTTGCTTAATAAATCTGTAAGTGTCTTATTGGAGTTTTTAGGGTTTTCTATGTATAATATCATGACATCTACAAATAATGGTGATCCTATTTCTTCCTTGGCAGTCATTATTCCTTTTATTTCTCTCTCTTGTCTTACTGCTCCTGCTAATGTTTCCAGAAATATGTTGAATGAGAGTGATGATAATGGACATCCTTGTCTCATTCCTGATTTGAAAGTAAAGGCTTTCAGTATTCTTCAATTTAATATGATATTGGCTACTTGTCTGTCGTAAATGGCTTTATCAAGGTTTGGGTAAAGACCATTTGTTCTGATTTGCTGTATTTTTTTTTTTACTATGAATGAGAGTTGGACTTGATCAAAAGCTTTCTCTGCTTCTATTGACATAATCATGTGATTTTTGTCTTTGCCTCAGTTCATTTTATTGTGTTTATGGATTTGTGTGTCATGAACCATGTCTACCTTTCTGGGCTGAATCCCATTTGGCTGGGAAGTATAATCTTAATGATTTGCTGTGTTCTGTTTGCTCCTTCTTTATAGAAGATTTTAGCATCTATGTTCATTAGAAATATTAGCCTGCGGGACTTGATTTTCTTTTAGTACAGGGTCTCATTATACAGATTAAACTCATAGTGATTCTCCAGTTTTCAACCTCCAAAAAAGCTATGATTATAGGTGCATGCCACCACACCCACTCTCAATCACCCTCTCAGTATGCCCGGGGTTGGCGGAAAGGCAAGCACAGCACCCCAGTAATCAAACCCGGGTCCCTGCCTATGCTTAAGCAGACCCTTTAATACAGTGAGCTATCTGGCCAGCCCCTGTAGTACTCTTTTATGATTGGATCTTTCACTGGTTTTGGTATCAGAGTAATATTTGCCTTGAAGAAGGAGTTTAGGAGAATTATTTCCCTTTTAGTTTCATTGAAGAGTTTGAAAAGAGTTAGCATTAAATCTTCTCTAGATTTCTTGTAGAATTCAGTTGTGAATCCATCAGTACCTAGTCTTTTCTTTGCTGGTACATTATTTATTTCATTTTCAATTTCATTCACTGTTAAGGTTACTAAGAAATTTTAAAATTTCTTGATTCAGCTGTAGTAATTCATATGTATCTATGAATCCATCCATTTCTTCTGTGTTTCCCATTCAGTGAGAATCTAGAGTATTAATGTGATTATTGATTATGTCATGAATTTCTATAGGGTATTTAGTGATTTTACACTTTTCATTCTTATTGTGTGAATTTGAATTTTTTCTTTCCTCTTGTTTATAAGGTTTACTGGTAGTTTATTAACTTTATTTATTTTTTTCAATGAAACAACTCTGATTCATTGATTCTTTGTATTGGTTTCTTCATTTCCATTGCATTAATTTTTGCTATGATCTCTATGATTTTCTGCCTTTTTTGCATTTGGGATTGACATGTTCTTTTTTTATTCTAGAAGCTTGAGTTGCACCATAAGATTATTTATCTGGACTTTTTCCATTTTCCTGCAGGTGAAACTTAGGTCAAATAGGCAAAAACATCAGCCTATTTGACCTTTAAAGAAGAAATTAAATAATATTTACATTCAAATGAATATTCAGGTGAAACTTAATGGAAGCTATTTTATAGCTTTGCATTTACTTAAGAAAAGCTATTTTATAGCTTCCATTAAATTTCACCTGAATATTCATTTGATTATAAATATTATTTAATTTCTTCTTTAATTTTGTCTGTGACCCACTGATTATTCAGGAGGATGTTAATGAATTTCTATGTGTTTATGGAGTTTTTGGCATTTCTTTTCTTTTCTTTTTTTTTTTTTTTTTTTTTTTTTTTTTTTTTTTTTTTTTTTTTTTTTTTTTTTTTTTTTTTTTTTTTTTTTTTTTTTTTTTTTTTTTTTTTTGTGGCCAGCTCAGCCTACCTTGGGGTTGGGATTGCGTGACCCATGGTGCCGGGGATGGAGCCATGGTCCCTGCACTTGCCTAAGTCTGCCTAAGCAGGCACTTTAGATTGCTGAGCTATCTCACCAGCCCCAGTGACATTTCTGTTTCAGTAACTTCCAGTTTCATTGCACTATGCTCAGAGGATATGTATGGAACAATTTCAGTTCCTTTGCATTTCCTTAAGAAATGCTCTATGTGCAAGTATATGGTCTATTTAGAGATTGGTCTGTGTTCAAGTGAAAAGAATATGTATTCTGATGTTGGATGGAATACTGTATCAAGTCCTGCTAAGTCCATTTCTTCACACATTTGGTTTGGCTCTGTTATTTTTTTGCTGATATTTTTGCCTATTTGGCCTACGTCTTTGTGACACAGGGTTGTTAAAGTCCCTCCTTACAATTGTGTTATTGCTCATTAGATTTTCCATGTCTGTTAAAATTTGCCTTATAAGGGGCAGCAAGACAGCTCAGTGGACTAAGTTCCTGCATAGGCAAGCAAAGGGACTGGGTTCAATCACCTGTACCACATGTGGTACATTGAAATGGTCACCTACACCCAGTGTGTTAGTGCTTGCCTATAATGCTAGCTCTGACGAGGCTGAAAACAAGGCTCTGAGTTACATAGTAAAAACCTGTACCAAATACATTATTATTATTATTATTATTATTGCCTTATATAGTTGGGTATTCCTGTATTGGGTGCATATATATTTATGGTCGTTATCTATGCCTCTTGCAATTTTCCCATAACAAGTATGTAGAGATCTTCTTTATCAGTTATAATCATTCTTGCTTTGAAGTTGACATTTTCAGCAGCCAGAATAGTAGCCCCTGCCTTTTCTGTGTTCTTGTCCCATGGAATATTGTTTTCCCATTTGCTGACTTTAAGTCTATAAAATTTCTTTTGTGTTAAATATGTTTCTTATATGCAGCACATTGTTGGCTTTTGTTTCTTGATTCATTCTTCTAGTTTGCTTCTTTTGATTGGGGAATTTAGACCTATTTACATTGATAGCTTGTTCTGCTTCTTGGTTCCTTTCTGTTGTATGAACATGTATTTTTCATTCAATGTTTCCATGACTTTCTCTTGTTTTGAAAATTGTGATCAGTTGTGTCTTTTTCTTGAATATCTATCAGTACTCCTTTTTAGGGTTGGTTTGGTGAGCATGAATGTCTTCAGTGGTTCGTTGTCATGGAAATATTCCATCTCTTCATTAAATTTGATAAACAGTTTAACAGGGTACATCACTCTGTGCTGCAAGTTTTTTTTCTTTCAATACCTGAAATACTTCACTTCATGCTCTTCTTGGTTTGGTAGTTTGTGTTGAGAAATCTTTTTTTATTATAATAGGTTTTCCACTCTAGGTGATCTGGTTCTTTTCTCTAAAAGATTTTAATATTCTATCCTTTCAGTGAATTTCTGAGATCTTATTATGTGTCTCGGTATTGGTTTACTTTTATTATCCCTAAACTGAGTACTTACTTATGTTAGATCCTTTTCCATGCTTGCAAAATTTTGTGCTACAATTTCTGCAAAGTAGTTTTTTTTGTGTCATTTGTGCTGATTCTTGCTCTTTGGTTGACTCTTATTAGTCTTGTACTGTTTTTCTCTGCATCATCTTCTAGTTGCTGAATTGTTCTTTCCTTGTTTCTTGTTATTTTTAAGAGAAGTTTCCTTTCACATTCATTAACTGTGGTACTGTTTTTATAGTCTGAAAAAAATTCTATCTTCAGCTTCATTAAAGCAGTTTTTCAACTTTCAATAGAATTTCCTATCTGTTTAAATCTGTTTCATGCATTCTAATTCTTGCCTGTATTGTTCATTCAATGTTTCCATCATTTTTCTCATATTATTTTTTTTATAAATCCATGCCTTATTTAGATTTTCTGAGCAATTCTTTCATGGTTGTTATTTCTCTTTTATTTCCTGACATTACTTCTAATCTGATTTCTTCTATAGTCGATTGTACATGTTTCTATAGTACAATGTACATGTTTCTGAATTATCATTTCAGAAATTTCAGGTGTGTGACTTCCAAATTTTTCTATGTCCATTTCTCCCAGACTCATTATTGGTGTGCTGGAAGTCTGAGATTCCCTTTTGCTTCTCCATTTTGACATTTCTGAAACTCGTAATGTTTACCTGGACTCAGTAGTGTTCTCTTGGGGTTGCAGAGTGCAGATCAGCTGGGCTCCAGCAATATGGAAAGACAGGGCAGATTCACCAAGTCTCCTGCTATGCAGAGTTCAGTGTCGCTTCTATCACAGTGATGGGGGCTGTGGTGCATGTCAGAAAGGCTCTGAGGATGATGAGGTTGGGCCAAAGCTCTGCAATGCTCTTGCAGTGGTGGGGGAACAGGGTAGGGCTGACCAAGGATCCCATCACTAGTGGCAGGGGCCAGACTGAAGCTCAGTAAAGCTCCGGAGATGGTTTTGAGAGTGGTGCAGAACTCACCAGATCATCATGGCTCTCTTATTTCCATCTGCCTTCTGCAATGATGGGAGAGAGAGAGCCGCAGATCAGCAAAACTCCTGCTCCTGTGGTGGGCGGGGCCAGACTCTATTAAATATAATTTTTGCATTTCTCTAGAACTCTTTAATGTTCTTTTGTAATACAAGTTGGTCTCATTCAAACACTTGTGGTCCCAGAACTCAGGAGGCTGAGGCAGGAGGATTGTTGTGAGTTCAAGACAAACCTTAGCTACAAAGTGAGATGAAGGCTATCCTAAACTGCATTGTGAGACCCTATCTCAGAAAGACAAACAAAGCAATTTTTTAAAAAGAGAAAAAAAAAATGCCTACATGTGGGACACTGACACAAATCCACAAAAGAAAAATTGAAAAGGAAGAAATATTAGAATATTAGAGAGGAAAACTATTATGAAATGGGAAGACAAGAAACAAGTGTTCTTCTAGTCACCTTTTCATAATGCGTACATGATAAAACTTGAAAGAATAAAACAAAACTACAAAAATTCCAATAGTGGTCATTGATTATAATAACTCTGTGGGTATCGTTGACAGAGATGATCAACACTTAACAAGGTATCCTATAATCCAAAAGTTAGGAAAGATATTATTATACAATATTCTTGTTGTGGTTTTTGAACAAGGAATTGAACTCAGTACCTAGTGCTTCTCAGGCAGGTGCCACATTCCCAGCCTATTATGTAATACTGATGCACCTTCCAGGCCAAAGCGTATAGAACTCGTTTGTTCTTTATTTAAACAAAGGTGTTCAAAAAATCATTTGCAGTTTATCTTAGGTCTAACAGACCAAACAGTTTAAGACTATGGGACAGCAAAATGCCAAAGAGGATGTCCACAATAAATGTTTTCACTGTTTTGTTTAGTAGGTGTACATTGTATTGAAATTGTACCACCTACAGAACAAAAAGAAAGGTCAAATGACAGTGCAAAGTGTATTGTTCAAAGAAAGACAGTAATGCAGAGAAGAATTTGGAGATTAGCTACTATAGTCCAGATTATAACATTATGCTGTGTATTGAATGATGTAAGATACATCAAATACAGACCAATTATTGACTAAATTTGATAAAATTGTCATTTTAATATTGTTATATTATTTTATGAAAATTAACAAAAATTTAACTTTTGGTCACACTGTGTTTAAATAATTGGACTAGTAAGTGGTTAAGTCACTGAAGCTTTGTTGGTGTTTGTTGGGATGTAAGGAGAGTTCCATGAGGCAGAGGCTTGGGGTAGAGGCTTGCCAATTCTGCCTCAAGTTGTCAGGGCCATATTAGCAGTGACACGGTCCTTCCTGTGGTTCATGGAGAGATAACATAGTAAAGACAAAATTCAAATAAATGCAATTCAGAGCACAAAATCTCAAAAATAGTATAAACATATTAATGTGTGTTCACTACCTGCCAAGCCATCTATTAAAAGTTTTACCATTATTGTTTTACTGAATATTTATGAAAAACCTTAGAGTTGCAAGATAATGAAAGGCAAGATGATTGAGAGGTGGCATTGAATTATCACTTGGGATTGTCTGGAAATGAGCATTGATTTGGTATACAGTGAGGTACTCCTGTAATGTTTAAAGAACAGGATGCACTTTCACTTACTCATGAACCTTCCCACGGGGCTTTTAACTTGTACTGCATGGGTCTCCTTCCTTAACTTCTAATGCATGTGTCTTCTTCCTTAACTCATGTCTCAGACTGTGGAGTTGCTTCCCTGCACATGCTGTGAATGTTGTGGAAAATTCGGTGTATATCCTTTCAAAGCTGTAATCACGCTGACATTCTATTTCATCTTTTAGTGACATCGAACTATTCAGAGGGTACTGAGTATACTCAAAAACTCATGGATTCATAAAGTTTCAATTTTATGACTGAAGTACCTTTGTGTGGCTCTTTCACTGTCAACAAACATGACCTGCTTCCAGGCAACAGGAGAAGTGTTGAAGCACTTGTTCACAATCTAAAGCGTGCCTTCTTTACGATCAGGAATAACTTGATAAGATCTGACTTCCAGCTGACCTTTTCTGCACTTCTGAAAGCCAGACATGCACAAGTCCTTGGAATAACTGAGGTTTCTGATAAGAGCCGACAGACACAGCCAGTACCTTTCCAGTTATATTTCCTAGGGACTTTGTGCATTTCATCTCCATACCATATGTGCATATGAGAATTTTAAACAAGTAAAGCAACTGTCAAGAAATAAAAATGAACACTACCCAATTTTACCAACTTCTACAAATGTAGACATGAATATCTAAGGAGGAGGGAGATCTGTTAATAATAGAGATTTTTTCTTTCTTTTTGACAGTGGAGAGAATGCATCTGGTCCTAAGCATTTTATGTGGCTGATATTTAGATTGCTTCTTGTTATATAAATAAACAACAATATGTTTCTGACACTGAAGGAAATATCCATAGATTTGTGAACCAAGGTGGCCAGGAAAAAGTTTTTCTTTCTTGCTTTCAGTCAATTTCTCAAAATCTAAGGCACAAGAGGAGAGGACACTTTAGTGCTAGTAAATGCTCATGCTATAACTTGGAGAAGACCCCTGAGGCTGAGTTCATGCTCCATTATTCCTCAGTGTTTCCAAGCAGCCGGATTTCCAAAATGGAGTGTTTCCTTTAACTGTGTAGTTTTATGCTCAGTCTAATAACTTACAAACGGATTGTGCTGAACTGACCCATCCCATCAAGTAACCAGTTATCTGACCCTTATTCTAAAGTTATAAATTATTCATTGCTTTAAGAATAGCCTGAAAAACATGTGTTAGAAGAAGCTTTAGAAATAATTTTAATTCAAAATGTTCCCACAAAGATGGAGTTTTAGGTAGAAATGTTAACTTGCCCAGTGTATACCTTTCAAACATTAGGATTAACGGGGCCAGGGAAAATGGCTCAGTGGAATAAGTGCTTCCCTAGCAAGCACAAGGGCCTGAGTTCAATCCCCAGTTCTGCCAAAAAAATAAAAAAAAGATTAACATAAATCTTGACACTAAGTTAGAAGTCATCAGGGATATAGTGGTGCACAAGACAGAAAGGGGCACTTCTTCATGGAGTACACTAGAGACTGAAAACACACGAAAGCATTATAACGGCATACAGAAAAACTGATTGAAAGTTGTGTTTATAGTCCATAGACAAATCCAAGAAGAGGCTGAGATTGTAAAACAAGCAAATAATCAATCTACAGAGAGAGGATCTGATCTAATTTTGATAATAAGAAAATATCCCAATGAGGAAACGACTCGTTTGTTGAGACTCAAAAAAATTTAACATGATAACATTGGAAGGTAAGAACCTTCATGGAAAAGGAATTACATACTTAAAAGCAAGAACCTTAACTATGTTGAAGGTACTAAAAATGGAGTTGAGTGTTCAGAACTTGTGGAACATACGTAAGGTCTGATGAGACTGGGGTAGCATCGTGTGAAGGTGTCCTGATTTACTCTAAAATGTAATGCATAGCAACTGAAGAATTTTAAGTAGAGGGAGATATAGTCAGACTACTTTCTTGAAAAGCATGAATAATTTTGCTGCATTTCTATACCTGGCATATTGACAACATTTAGAATCTTGATAAAACCTATATTGTTCTAAGATTTCAAATCTTCCTCTCTTATTTATTAAGTGTAGTAACTTTAACTTCACAGAGGAGGTTCAGGCTTATAGTTTCAGATGGAAGACCATACAGAAATTAGAAGTCTCTGTACTTATGACCCATGTTCCCTTAACCTGAAACTCTCACTGTTGAAAGAGAACTTCTTGAACCTGGAGGTCCTAAGAATTTCCTTAAAGAGATAACTCTGCCTTCCTACCTTGGGATTCTATGTTAGCATATTTTCAAAGTAAAGTGGTTTGGAAGCATGGCTATAAAAACCCTATATAAATAGTGCACAATTATTATGGAATGTGTGTGTGTGTGTGTGTACATGTGCATGCAGTCAGGTTTAAAGGACGACAGGTTCAAGTCTTGATCAGGTTACGAGTCTTTGTAACAGAGTATTTAACCCTACTAATACTGTTTAGAAATAGTATCACAGATACTAAACTATTAGTGATTCTAAGAAGAAACAGATTAATTCAAATCCTCCCCTACATTTAGCATAAAAGAGTGAAAGTACTAGCAGATTTAAGAAAGAAATTGAGGATCACAGGTTATTCTCAAGGTGTAGTTTGTTGTTATGTCAGTGTCTGAAAATCTCTCTGTATTATGTCAACTTGAAATTTGTCTTCTACAACGCTAATGGATAGACCCCCTGCTGTCACAAAGTAAAATGTATGTGCCGGGGGCATTAAGACTTATTTTCACCTTCATTCTTATCTTAGTGAAACAGTGTGCGGAAGGTATCACCCTTTGTCTAGCGAGGGCTTAGTGCTGCTGCAGTCAGCACTGAAGCCAGGAAAAGAGAGAGGCACTGGAGATACTTTCACTGCCACAGGTATAAGCCATTATCTTTACCCTGTGAAAAATTGCCTGATTTCTTCTTTTGATAAAACCAGACATGGGTTTAAAAACATTACTTAAAAAAACTTGAACCTCAAATACATAAGTCCTTACTTTTTCTTTGTCAATCTCCAGGGCCTTTGAGAATTGGGGGCTGGGGATGGGGAGGAGTAACTGCTTGTAATGAAATGCACTGGAGAGGGAAATGTTAGATTTCATTTTTGAGGCCTATTTGACAGAAGTGTTATCTCTGGAGGGCTGATTCAATCAAGAGCCTGAGGTGCTGAAACAAGCAGAGATTAATAGATGAGAAAAAGATTTTGTCAAGGCGTAGGACCGTGCTCTGCTTGTGAGGCCTGCTATTGGCTTCTCTACACTCTGGGTCTATGAACATTTGCACTGAAACACATGTGGCTCTTGATGCTGAGCCTGCCGTCCCCTGCCTGGCACCGACATTCAATCTGAACACCAGTGCTCTCTGCCCTGTGCTTGGGACCTGTCCCCTGACCCCATTCCTGACTCCTTTCTGTCCATTACCTCCTGTCAGGTCTGTTCTGCTTCTGCGTCATTCTGCAGATCCACTTGAACTTACCCATCTATGCTTTTGATCCTAATATTCTTTTTTATTAATCTTATTGAGAAACAAATAGCAATGAGACAGTTTCAGAACTGATTAGAACAGTTTAAATAATTAATACATTGTTTATTGTTGTCTTCATAGTAGTTATTCATAATAGAATATGCAGACATGATATCCTGTCCAAACACTATTAGTACAAATCTTTCTTTTCATTGAATTAAGAAAAAGTAGCTGTATATTTATCCTATTTTGTGTATACAGATACAAAATGGTCCTTCACTTATATCCTGTTTTTTGTTTAGTTTTGTCAGAGATGGGTATTCCATTGCCATTTCAATATTGTAGCTGCATGAATTCAGCAAAATAATCCAATATGTCCAGTATTCCATAATAGTAGTGGATTATCCATAGGACTGGCAATGTCAGAAGTTGTGGACTGAACCTAATATTCTTACCACATTCAGCGATCCAACTCAGGCTTCATCTTTTCATAACTCTGTTGAAATCATCATTATTTATATTTTGTTCAAATAGCATCATGTTTCTGGTCTACAGTTTCTACATTTTCACACTCCTGTCTGCATTCTCTTTGTGTTTTTATCTCATTCTCTACAGAAAATTTCATTGCCAGCGTCTTATTCAAAAATTAGCACACCCAAAGAACATTTTTTGGGCACATTCTAATGTTAAGGACAAATGGAAGAAGATGTATTTACTCTGTTCTGCTATAATTTATATTCTGGTGGAGAGTTCTAGGAAATACAGACAAACAAAATAATTATGAACTGTGATACAGAGTGTCAGGCAAACAAACAGGGTTTTGGGTGAACTGTCATGGTGGTGGGGAGGCTATTTTCTCACACAGAGTATAAAAGCAGGTTTCTGCTCTAAGCGAGCAACCGGCCTGAGACCTCAGGACACACTCACCAGCAACTCCCCAGATCCCCTGCCCCAATGCCCGCTGAGCGAGTGGGAATTTCTCCAACTCCCTGGACATCGAAGTTTGGTGAGTGTGTGGTGAGTCTGAGGGAGAGCCTTTGGCTTCTCATTATGTGCTCTGTGCCATGCAAAGTCTCAGGCCCCAAGATATCCTAGCTAGAGACCTACCTGAGACATCCTAGACAAACCTGCCTGGCAACTCCCCAGAGCCACTGCCCCCAAGTCAACCATGGGAATGAGAACTTTCTCCTGGCACTTGATCTAGCACCGCCCGGCCTGGTGAGTGTGAGGGAGAGCTTCTGCACCCCCCCACCCCCCGGTGCTTCCCTAACCAGGAACCCAACAGAGGGGAACCACAGGAGCTTCAGCAAAAAGGAACTGAACACAACAACTAGATCCAGGCCAGGCATAACTGGATGATCTCAAACTGGCACCCGAATCTCATTATGCGCTAAGGCAATAGGTGCACCAAAGCTCTGCATGAAAGGTCAGAGATCAGTACTATACAAAAAGACAAAGACAAAGAAAAATTTAATCTCAGGTCTTGAGTCCACCAATAAGTGCAGAGGACACTAACTCAGCTGAAATGAATGAATTAACAGAGACAGAAGCAAAAGAACAGCAACAGAAAGGTTTAGAGGAACTCAGACAAGAATTAATGCCTGAAATAAAAAAGAAATATTTGCATGCATAGCATCTGAAGTAATGAATCAAATCCAGAAACATCTGGGGGAAACCCCATGCTTACCCAGAACAACTGAAGAGAACACAATTCCAGCTGAAATGTATGAAGTAACAGCATCAGAAGAAAAGAAACAACAGCAGAAAGGTCATGAGGAACTCAAAGTAGAAATAATTTCCGAAATCAAACAAGAATTCTTTGAAATCATAGCATCTGAAATACAGAAACAACTCCGGAAATATACAGAGGAAACCCAATTTGGAAGAAACTCTGCAGGAAAAGAATTAATAGCTACCTCTAAGAAAGACATAGATTAAAAAAAAAAATAGAGCAGATCAGAAATATGATGGATTCTGGGAATGAGCAATACAGAAAAGAAATAGAACACATGAAGCAGAGTCAAAGAGGTAAAGAAGAACTAAAAATATCAATCACGAGTCTACAAAACTGTTTGAGTGAAAGTGAAGACAGAGTTTCAGATCTTGAAACTCTGATGCTGGTGCAGCTAGTGAAAAGGTGAGAAAGGATTTCTTAAAAACAATGAGAATGCAGGAAAAAATAATCCATCACCCGCAAAATGATACCAGGATGAACAATGAGAGATTAATTGACATCAATGAGAATGAAGGAGTCAATACAAATGGTATAAAAAGAATATGGGCTGAAGTGATCGCTGAAAACTTCCCAAATATGAAGTAATAAACCAACATTCAGGTAATGAAAGCATACAGAACACCAAATAACTTCAACCCAAGTAAAAACGCACCGAGACATATAATAGTCAAGATCCCAGAAATCCAACACAAGAACAATGTACTGAAAGTTGCTAGAGAGAAGAAGCAGATTACATTCAAATGAAAACTCATCAGAATTACAGCAGAATTCTCTACACAAACCATGAAAGCAAGGAGAGCTTGGAGCACAGTTCTTCAAGTCCTATATGAAAACAAATTCCAGCCCAGACTATTATTACACTCTGCAAAACTCTCTTTCAAGTTTGAGGGAGAAGTAGAATACTTCCATGACAAAGAAAAACTAAAGAATTTCATAATGACAAAGCTATCCCTTCACAGGCTATTGAAAGGTGATCTAGAGAGAGACCACAATGACCAGAACTCCACGAATGAGAATGGAAGGAATCCACTAAGCAGGAAAGACAATTAAACACAGGATAAAAAGGAGTAAACAACAGCAGATAAATACCATGACAAACATAAGTCAACACATTTCAATTATAACCATCAATATAAATGGACTCAATTCACCAATTAAGAGAAATAGACTGACACAGTGGATTAGGAAACAAATCCAAGAATATGCTGTATACAAGAAACACACTTAACTCAAAAGGACACTAATAGGCTCAAAGTCAAAGGATGGAAAACAATACTACATGCCCCAGCACCTCAGAAAAAAGCAGGAGTAGCAACTCTGTTCTCAGACTGTCTCAACTTCAAGAATGATGAAACAACACAAAGAAGGCCGCTATATATTGGTTAGGGGAAAAATTCAAGAGCAAGGAGTAACACCCATAAATATCTATGCAAAAAACACCAGAGCACCCAACTATGCAAGACAAATCTTAAGGGACATGGAAAACCTAATGTCTAAGAACATAGTCTTAACAGCAGAACTTAACACCCCCTTGCCTCCAAAAGATAGGTCAACCAGACAAAAAATTAGCAAAGAAGTAGCAGAACTGAACCAGAGCTTGCAACAAATAGACCTGGTGTACATATACAGAGAGTTCCACCCAACCACAACTGAATAAACATTTTTTTGACCTGCACATGGGTTATTTTCCAAAATAAACCACATACTAGTCCAGAAGTCATGCTTAAATATATGCAAGAAAACGGAAATTATCCCATGCATATTATCTGACCACAGTGCAATGAAACTGGAACTAAATGACAAAAGAAACCAGAAAAACTGCTAAATTCATGGATATTAAACAACACCCTACTCAGCAATCAATGGGTCACAGAAGATATTAAATAAGAAATTCAACAATATCTGTAATTCAAGGAAAATTCAAGCACAATTTACCACAATCGATGGGATGCAATGAAAGCAGTTCTTAGACGGAAAATCATAGCTATGAAATCACATGAGGAAAACAGAATGGGAATAAATAAACACCTTAACGTTGCACCTCCGAAGACTAGAAAAAGAAGAGCAAATGCAACCCAGAGCACAAAGAAGGGAAGAAATCAGAAAGATTAGAGCAGAAATTAATTCAATTGAGATGCAGAAAACAGGTCAAAGAATACATAAATCAAAAACTTGGTTCTTTGAAAGACTAAATAAATCTGACAAGCTTCTAACCAACCTCATCAAACAGAGGAAAGAAAAATTCAACTATAAGCAATAAGAAATGAAAAGGGTGAAATGACCACAGACCCAGTGGAAATTCAGAAGACCGTCAATAGCTGCTTTGCAAATCTTTACGCTCACAGAATAGATGACACAGATGAAAGGGACAGATTCCTCGAAAGGTACAAATTACCAAAACTGAATCAAGAAGATATATCAACACTCAATAAGCCAATAACAGCCAACGAAATACGAAACATAATAAAAAGCCTACCGACAAAGAAAAGTCCAGGTCCTGATGGATTCACAGCTGAATTCTACAAAAAATTTATAGAAGATATTATTCCTACGCTCCTCAAACTCTTCAATGAAATTGAAAAGGAAGCAGTCCTCCCTAAATAATTTCTGGAGGCAAGTATTATACTGATTCCAAAACCAGGGAAAGACACAACTAAAAAGGAGAACTACAGGCCAATCTTCCTCCTGAACACAGATGTAAAAATCCTCAATAAAATCCTAGCAAATAGAATATAGCAAATCATCAAGAAGATCATACAACCATGACCAGGTAGGATTCATCTCAGGGATGCAAGGATGGTTCAATGTTCAAAAACCTATAAATGTAATACTCTATATTAATAGACTGAAATCTAAAACCTGCATGATCATCTCAATTGATGCAGAGAAAGCCTTTGACAAAGTCCAGCACTCATTCATGTTCAAAGTTCTACAGATAATTGGAAATGATGGACTCTACCTTAAGTTGATAAAAGCCATCTAAGACAACCCAAAAGCTCATATAATCCTAAATGGAAAAAACCTGAAATCTTTTACTCTTAAATCAGGTACAAGACAAGGATATCCTCTATCACCTCTCCTATTCAATATAATTTCGGAATCATTAGCAACAGCCATTGGAAAAGAGGGAGAAATAAATGGTATAAGAATAGGCAAAGAAGAAGTTAAATTATCCCTATTTGCAGATGACATGATACTTTACTTGGAAGACCCAAAAAATTCCACCAAGAAACTACTAGAATTGATATAGAAATTCAGTAGCATAGCAGGATACAAAACCAATACTCAAAAGTCAATAGTATTCCTCTACACAGATAACAAGCACACTGAAAGGGAAACAATAGAAATAATACATTTTACAATAGCACTACGGAAAATGACATACCTTTGAATTCACTTAGCCAAGGAAGTCAAGGATCTTTTCGCAGAATATTACAACACCCTAAGAAAAGAGATTATAGAGGATTTCAGAAAATGGGAAGATATTCCATGCTCCTGGATAGGAAGAACCAACATCGTGAAGATGGCCATACTCCCAAAATTGCTGTACAGATTTCATACAATCCCTATCAAACTGCCTCCAACATACCTCCCAGACCTAGAGAAACCATTCCTAACATTTACTTGGAATCACAAACGACCCAGAACAGCAAAGGCAGTCTTGGCCAATAAAGACAAGGCAGGAGGCATCACAATTCCTGACTTGAAATTATACTACAAAGCCACTGTGATAAGATCAACATCGTATTTGCAACAAAATAGATGTGAGGATCAATGGAATAGATTAGAAGTCGCAGAGGCATTTACGAACACACTGATCTTCGAAAAAGAGGCCAAACAAGCTTACTGGAAGAAAGATAGCCTCTTTAACAAATGGTGCTGGAAAACTTGGCTTCCTACATGCCAAAAATCTAAATTTGATCCAGCTCTATCACTGTGCACTAAGCTATAGTCAAAAAGGATTAAAGATCTAAACATTAAAAGAGAAACACTGAATGTCCTGGAAGAGAAAGTAAAAGGAACTCTTGAAGATATAGGGGTTGGTAAAGAGTTCATGAACAAACATATATTCGCATGGGAAACACTTGATGTAATCAACAACTGGGACCAACTCTTCTTGAGGAGTTTTTGCATGTCAAAAGAAATTGTCAACAAACTGAAAAGACAACCCACAAATTTTGAAAAAATCCTAACTAATAATCACACAAAGGTCTGCTCTCCAGAATATATAAAGAACTAAGATATAATAGGGCCCTCAAACTTACATACTCAATTCAGAAATGGGCATTTGAGATGAATACACACTTCTCAGAGGATGAAATTAAAGAAGCAAATAAATATATGATGAAATGCTCCACATTGCTAGCCATCTGCGAAATGCACATTAAAACAACACTGAGATACCATCTCACTCCAGAAAGAATGGCTATCATGAGGAAATCAACCAACAACAAATGTTGGAGAGGTTGTGGGGAAAAGGGAACACTTCTCCACTGCTGGTGGGAATGTAGACTGGTACAACCTTTGTGGAGGTCAGTGTGGAGACTCCTCAAAAGAGTAGGACTGGAAATCCCATTCAAGCCGGCTATCCCCCTACTGGGAATTTTCCCAGAAGAACTGAAAACATTGTATCATAGTGATATGTGTATACCTATGTTTATAGCAGCACAATTTGTAGTAGCAAAATCTTGGAAAGAACCAAGTTGTCCGTCCCATGAGGCATGGTTGAAAGAGATGTAGTATTTCTATATAATGGAGTATTACTCAGATACAAAGAATGATAAACTTGAAACATTTATATTGAAGTCGATGCCACTTGAACATATATTCAGAAGTAAAATAAAGCAGACATACATGCAAATATCGTATAGTCTCCCTAGTATAAGAAGTGAAAAGAAGAAATACAAATAGAAATGTTCAACAACAACTAAAAAAAATTGAGTCAGATAGGGCAAAGTGAATGGCATATGTTGCAGGGTACTAATCAGCTTTTATTCTGGATGGTTAACAACCTAAGTTCACAGGTTAAAATTGGAGAAATAGAAGAGCCACAAGGCCAGCCAACATTTTGGCCCTAGCCTTTCAAGGTCAGTGAAGACTCAGGACATAGGAGAACCTGTAATGTAACTTCATGAAACTCAGTTGTTCCCCCAATTTTTTGTTCAAGAAGATTATGGAGCCACAGAAGAAAGAGACTGATGATCTATAGTGTGTCTGGGCACAGTCACATGGAGAGAAAACTTTCTCTCAGGCTCTCACAGAGAGAAAACTAGTCAAGCATTGGCCATGACTCATCAACATGGATGACGCAGACAAAGGATGTACAGAATAAGGTACAGGACTACAAGATAAACCCTGAGGGGACTTCACTGACCTCATCAGAAACAAACACTACATTTTTTGTTATATAGGTCTTGCTCTATCTCAGTCTTAACTATCCAGCAAAAAAATATGAAAATGGGATGTATAATGTCGGGCCATAATAATAAGTTGAGCTGTAAATGGCTACAGTCAACAACTTCTTCAGATAACTCACTATTATTGTGGAATGCTGGACTGTGTTAGATTGCGTCACTAAGTTCAGGCACCTAAATTGGTTGAATGACAATGGAGTGCCCATCTTTGACAGGTCTAGACAAAAGAGGCCTATAGAAAGGAAGAATCATATTGTGTATATATAAACAGTACAGTTAGGATAAATATGCCGTGCTTCTGCATAATTCTATGAGAAGCAAGATTTGCACTAATAGTGGTTGGACAGGATATTATGTTGGCTTCTCGTACTATGGACAACCACTAGGAAAATCACAAGGTAGAAAGTATCAATTATTTGTGATATAATTCAGCTGTAAAAAATAAGATAAGTAAACAGCTACACTCTCTTCATCCACTGATTAGTGACATCTGCTTTAATGTCTGCAAGTATAACATCATGTATGCACCTTGTGTGATACCAAAACATTACGAAAACAGTTTGCAATGTATTAATTTATCAAATCTGTCCTTTTAATTTGTTTTGAAACTGTCTCTATTTGTTCTTCAATAAAATAAATACATAAAAAATAAAATAAAATAATACAAAAAAATGCAGGTTTCCTAGTAGAAGTTGGTGCCCAGGGTGATGGAGGTGTCCATGGGACAAGCTCACTTCAGCGCTCTGGAGATCAGGATTAAGAAGATTTTGATGTAGGATGAAGCTTGGCATATACCTAGTCAGAAGGCTTTGAACTAAGAGGCAGAGATCGGAGACAGAGTTGGGCAGGTGGCAGGTCATTCTGGACAAGGCATTTGAGCTCAGTTTTATTTACAACATCCATCTTATTAGAGGGAGGGAATGTGATTGCATATGACTGAAATTTTCAGAGGCCATATGGTGGATATCTGTTGAATTAAACTATCTCTTCAAAAGCCCAATATTTAATTACTGAAGTAGTGTATTCATGGCTTCTGTTTCTTTACATGAAACATTTGCAGAACCTTTGAGGACTCACTGAGTAAAACTAGGAAACTATTAAAACTGAAAGAATACTTAATTAAAGTTTTTCATGTTCATTGTCTTGGTCAGTTAGTTTTAACTGACTTGTTTCCATTAATTTATGGACAAGGTTTTGCAAAGCAATCTTCTAGTAGAAATAGGACTTCAGAAAAAGGAAAGGTATGTTTTGTGTGCACATAGTACACACAAATTGTATTAACAGAACACATTTTTAGAAAGATACAGTAGCATAATAACCTGTTCTTATAATTAAAGCCTCCTCCCTTAATTTCTTGCTTCGTACAAGATTCTTTCTAATGAATGCAACAAACTGTTTTATTGTTCTCAACAGGAGTCTACTCATACCTGAGAGTAATTCAGCTTTTTCAGATTTCTTTGTAGTGTGTGGGACCTTTGTTGCCCTCTCTGTTGCAATAAGTAAGTTAAATGGTACAAGATTTCCATATGCAGATTAAAAAGAGTAAGCAAGAAATGTATTATGAATAACAACTTATACATCTAAATTTTTGCAGAGTCTAAAGAACATACTTTATGGTTAATGAGATTCAATTCTATTAGCTTTCAAAAGTTTTATTGTAATAATTCAAAGTGAAACAATGCTGCAAGTTTATACTGGTAGGCACCTACTTAGCTGAAAAGACTGGAAATAGTTCATGCAATGAAACCCGACTGTAAGGCAAGGTGACATAACCAAATGTCCATGATCCATTTCCTCATCACAGACAGTGTGGTATCTGCAGCGGTGAAGGTCTAGTCCACCTCTAGTTTTACTCTCTCATTGGAACATACCTTGATTACTATGGAGGTGGAGTGAATACTTCAATTAGTTTAAATATACAAGCACTTGAGTATGGATTTTCAGGTTTGAAGTCTTCTGGGAGAAAATAAGCTATTTAACAAGTGTGATTGATGATGAAATTTATCATGAAATTGGCATTCAGAGGTTTTTAACATTTTGCAAACTAATTTTGTAATTATAATCACTGTAAGCGGTGGAATTATTAGATACATATTAATAGTCTTTAAGCATTACATGAAATAATCTAGTAAAATTGACTGCTAGCTAATCCTCAGTATCCTCACTTTATTGGCAACATTTCATCTGTGGGTTGTTGTTGAGACATTTTTACTGTTTACCAGATGGGGTAAGATTTTTACATAACTTAAAACATCTGCTCTCATTGCAGTCCAATATGATCATCTATGTATACTTTGAATTATATTACTCATTTCCTTTTAAATGATTATTAAAATGTTTCAAAAGGACAAGTTTGCATGATTTTTGCCAAAGACATTTAACTTTTCCCTCTTTTTTTTCTTGTTTAATATGCTACTACAGTAAGCCATATTGTGAGTTATGAATGTAGTGAAATATTTAGATATGTTTCCTACTTATGAAACATTTGATTTTATAAATTAACTGTTCTTAATATCACCTATGCTTTGATATACACATCTGCATATAATCATTACAACATGAATACAAAATACAGAAGAAGAAAACCAGTGGCAAATAGAAAAATAGATTTACTTGAATGTTGCATTAAAAAAAAAAGCTAATATTATATAATTTACAAAGCACTCTTACCTGAAACCTTTAAAAGTGAGGGTAGATGTTACTGTTGTTTACTTACTTTATAGAAGAGGAAACTGAAGTTGAAGGAAATCTAGCAACTTATCCATCAGTAGTACAGCCACTAGGGCTCACATTCTTCATCTCCAGGGACATCTTCCTATTCCTCCATCCTCCAGTCTGACTTATTCCCTAAACATAGGATCAGTCCTAATCTTATTACTTTATTTGGAGATAGTCTTGACAAATATCATTAAGGATCCTGAGATACACTCATCCTGGATTTACGATAGGATCTGAACCCTATACCTAGTATCCCTATAATAAAAAATAATGGCAAAAATCTGTGTGAGGTGGCACACCTGTATAATCACAACACTCTGGGAGGGTCTCAAATTCAAAACCACCCCAGGAAACTTAGTGGCTTAGCAAGATCTTGAGTAACCTAATTATTAAAGAGAAAGAAAGGAAGCAAGGAAGGAAGGCAGGAAGGCAAGAAGGAAGGAAGGAAGAAAGGAAGGAAGGAAGGAAGAAAGGGGAGGGAGGGAAGGAGGGAAGGAAGGAAAGGAGGAAGGAAGGAAGGAAGGAAGGAAGGAAGGAAGGAAGGAAGAGGTGGGGATATAGCTTATTGTGAAGGCCCTAGGCTCAATGTCCAGTACTGCAAATAACAACAAACAAACACACAAAAATCCAAACATTCATGGCAACAATAAACCTAAGAAACAAGAATCAAGAATCAAAGCATGGCCCTAGCCTTTCAAGGTCAGTGAAGACTCAGGACATAGGAGAACCTGTAATGCAACATCATGAAACTCAGTTGAGCCCCAAATTTTCTGAATAAGGAGATTATAGAGCCACAGAAGAAAGAGATACAAGTTCTATAGTGTGTCTGGGGAGAGTCACATGGAGAGAAAACTTTCTCTCAGGCTCCCACAGAGAGCAAACTGGTCAAGTATTGACCGTGACTCATCCACATGGATGACACAGACAAAGGATCTACAGAATAAGGTACAGGATTACAAGATAAACCCTGAGGGGACTTCACTGACCTCATCAGAAACAAAAACTGCATGTGTTGGTATATAGGTCTTGCTCTATCTCAGTTTTAGCCATCCAGCAGAACAGTATAAAAATGAGGTATACAACATGGGGCCATAATAATAAGTTGAGCTGTAAATGGCTATGGTCGACAACTTCTTCAGATAACTCATTATTGTTGTGGAATGCTGGACTGTGTTGGATTCTGTCACTGAATCCAGGCACCTAAATTGGTTGAATGACAATGGAGTACCCATCTTTGACAGGTGTAGACAAAGGAAGGGGTATAGAAAGGAAGCATCATGATGTGTGTGTATGGACAGTACAGTTGGGATGGATACACCATGCTTCTACATAATTCTATAAAAGGTAAGATTTGTACTAATGGTGGTTGGACAGGATATTACATCGGCTTCTAGTACTATGGACAACCACTAGAAAAATAATAAGGTAGAAAGTATTAGTTATTGAATTTTTGATATTATTCAGGTATAAAAATAAGATACGTAAACAGCTACACTCTCTTAATTTAGTGATAAGAGACATCTGCTATAATAATGTTCCGTAAGTGTAATATCATGTATGCACCTTGTACGATACCAAAACATTATGAAAACAGTTTGCAATGTATTAATTTATCGAATCCGTCTTGTTAAGCTGTCTTAAAACTGTCTCATTGATATTTGTACTTCAATAAAAGAAAAATAAATAAATAAAAAAGAGAATCAAAACAAAACAGAAACCAAAGAAAGATAACGTAGAGAGGCCACAAAAAGACGGATTTAGGCAACTACAGGCCAAGGCATACTGAGACTATTTCACCGACAGCAGATGTTAGGAGAACTCAGAATGGATTCGCCCACATAACTTACTGAGGTATCAGTTATGGCAACACTTTGATAATTATTTTCCATTTATCGTCTCCAGAACTGAGAGAGAATAAATTTCTGTCTTGTAAACAACCAATTTTGTGGTAATTTATACTGGGAACCCTAGAAAACAAGGGTAACTGAATTCTCTTCTAATAATGTACCAAAATTAGAGTTTTGGGTATATTGGTTTAATATTAAAAAATAGAAAACATGACATGAGAACTAAAAGATACAAATTGGAAAAACATTAAAGAATAAAACTACTAATGGAAGTTTTTCTTTTTTTTTTTTTTACTTTTATGGCAGAACCGGGGATTGAACTCAGGCCCTTGCACTTGCTAGGGAAGCACTTATTGCACTGAGCCATCTCCCTGGCCCCAGTGGAAGTTTTTCTAATACTATTTGCCTATTTTCTTCTTCTTTTTTTTAAGTGGAAATATATTTTGTGTTATTTTCCACTTTTATTAGTATGGTTTTGCAGTACATGATTTCATTCACTGCGGGGGATTGGTGCATGTATATAACACATTTCCAGTCCATCTTCTCCTTCCCTTACCTATTTTATTTTTCCAGGATCAGATACATTTCTGTCTTATAAAAATCTTATAAAGTCATCATATATATAGACTGAAGGCCAGACTACTAGGCCAAAGGATGTATGAAACATGAAAGACAGTTGTATGAAGCCAAGGTATGGTGTTTTTGCTTACAGTTTGAGAATTAGGGCATTTTTGTCTGAAAACATCTACTAATTAATTATGTGGAAAAGTCACTTCTCAGACTCCCATTTATAAGATGATGTATTCAGCCCTTAGTGAGCTTCTGAGCTTTGATGGTCCACTTTTCTCTTTCAAACCTGTTGTTTTGGTGCTACCATCCACCTGAAGTAAAACATAGCTTGATTTTGGTAGTGTTACAACCAAAGCTATTGTGTGCAAAAGTTATATACATCTTTCTAAATGTGTTATCTAAAGCAAATTGCTAAATATCAGTTTTGTTTCCATTAAATGATTATTATACCTTCATTAGAGGCTTACTGATGCTTAAAAGGAATATGTATAAGGCACTTTTGGCGCATAGTAAGTATTTGACAATGCTTTTTCTTCCACCATTAAATTTTACTGTTTTTCCCATCTTCTTCAGGAGTAGTTTATCATTATGTTGACCTAATCTGAGAGTGTTTTCTAAGTTTTGAAAAAGAGGGTGTGGTGATTAACTTAGCATCAGCTTGTAACATCCATCTGATCTGGTCAGCATGGTGCTTGGAGTGGAAGGCCCACTTGAGAACTGCGGCCATGACTATAAAAAACAAGTGGAGAGGAAAATGGTGCGCGTTGATTCTCAGGGCACAGCTCATCATGCTGGCTTTCCAGATACGATCTCAGCTGTTTTCATTGCTGGGGTTGCTCAGGCCTAGCTGTCACTGAGGATGGCGAAAGTTCTCTCTAGGGCAGCTCTGGTCCTTACTTTAAGCATTGCTTCCTGGCTCCAGTGCAGATCCCTCAGCTTGCTGGCACAGGTCCCCCAACCCACTTGTGCAGGCTTTCGCTCTTCTGATCTTTGGCCCCTCCCACTGCAGATCCTTGTCACAGCCATGAATGAAGCATTGTCACAGTCTCCAGTGTGACTTGTGCAGGACATTGCTGTGGATCCAGTCCCTCAGCTTGAGTCTTTGGGTTCCTAGTGTGTGGAAATATGGCTTGCACTCTCTTACATTTGACTTTTTTGGTCTTATAAAATAATCCTATAAATTGTGTGTCCTGTATTAAAACTTTTCTCATATAAACTCTGACAACAACCAAAGTTTTTCATTTTCTTTATAAAATTTTCATTATTGAAATTATTTATTCTTTTTGAGGTTTCTGTCATGGTCTTCATATATTCAAAGAACAAATATGTAATGTTTCTCTTCCATTTGTTTTAAGAAACAATAGATAGATATAGATATAGATATAGATGGATTTTTTAGGGTATACACTCAGCACACCTTGTGCACATTACAGTTTGAAAAAAGATCTCTGGACTAATATTCTAACATTCACTCACTAGAAATCACACTATGGCAAATGCAATGATGGCTATTTCTAATTTTAAGTGGAAAGCTTTTTAACTATTTTATTTATTCATTTATCTGGTACAGGGCCTTTCTATGCAGCTTGGACTCATAGTGATCCTCCTGTCCCAGCCTCCCCAGTGCTGGGACTGCAGGTATGTGCTTCCATGTCCAGACACTGCACACCTGGAGTTCTGGACTGTCATGGTGTGTGGTACAGGGATTGAACCCATGTCCTTGAGCCTGCCAGGTAGGCACTAAGACTACTAAGCTATCTCCCCAGCCTGTGGAAAGCTTTTTAAATTAGGCAATTTTTAGAATAGCCCTGAAGGGCATGTAAATATCAATCATGTATATGAAGTCAAGCCTGGCTAACAATAGTACTATATAAAAAGGCAAGGTTCTATTAAAAGTGACAAAGATATAACCTTAAAAACATAGATGAACCTAGTGTGTCAGTCTCTTAGACATTCTCTTTTTAAAAGAAACAGCTTGCAACAACCAATAAATCTTGAAAAGAATTGATCACTTGAATCTCACGATTTGCGCAGGTTGGCATGAATGTGATTTTGCCTATCTCCTTCTGTCTGCATCACACAGCTGAAGCTGTCTGGAGGATGGTGCTCAGTAGCTGCCAGCCTTCCATGGCCCAAAGTGGTTTTGCTTATCCTTGCCTGTCTCTGTCCAGGGTGTTCCTTTGGGATGCACGTTAACCTGCCCTAGCTCTAGCTGCAGGCATATCTTTCAGTTTAAAAGCAGGGAGCAGGGAGAGGGTTGGCTTGGTCAATGTCTGAAGGTATGGGATGTGTTCTGAATGTTTACATAATTTCTATTTTTGACATAGTAACTATAATATAAATTTATGACTCTAAAAACCTCAGGTATGCCATCACATTTCTTGTGCAAGGTTCGTGTGGTATACTATTACTGGGAGGCTGAGGCTCCCATGAGATGCACGGCCTGGCTACATATGTCAGCTTCCCATCACTATGATCATGGATTGTGACATGTCTACCTGAATGCGCTAGGAAAGGCCTAGTAGGTTATTAAAGTAGGACTGTGCATGGACTAGTGGGTGGCATACGGGTCAGCACACTGAAGGAACAGGACCCAAACCTGGATGCGGGTGGCACCAATAAATAGGTTTTTGGCCTGGAAGAAATCAAAAAGGAAAGAAGTGTTGATGCTGAATGGGTGCAAAATATTCCAGGTTCTTGTGTGCAAGGAAAACATTGCCAAGCATGCACCTCGTAGCATGCAGTGAATGTCTATATTTTTTGAGGACCACAGAATGGTAGTAGGAACAGAGAGAAAAGCAAAGGGAAAAAGACAATGAGATGAAAAGGGACCCAAGGGCAAAAGGAGAAAGGGGTTTGAGTATGAGGAGAGAAAAGGAATGCAATAAACAGGCTTCTAGTCAGACACCACCCACCAGAGATACCAAAAAGACCGAAGTGGTCCTTATTCTCTCTCTCTCTCATCTCGCTCTGTCTCTCTTTCTTTGTCTCTCTGTGTCTATCTGTCTGTCTGTCTCTCACTCTCTCATCAGGCCTCCCCACCTGGGGACAGCCAGTAGGGTGGTATGTGCTTTACGGTTGAATAGAGAATAGGGAAGTGACACACAGCCTCTCTGTTTTAGGATTATAGAAGCACGAGCAGCCATGAGGCTGGTATGGTGCTTACAGTCAGAAAAAGGGAAGCTCTTCTGTTTCTAAGTGTAGGATTCTTGTTTTGGAAGACCTCCAGACGTCAGTCTTCAGTTACTTCAGCTTCCCCATGCACCCACCCTAGCGACACTACTGTGAGCTTTCTGGCCTTTCACTGTGGATTAATGTTATACCCTTTTTTTAAATTTTTGGTGGTACCAGGGATCAAACTCATGCCCTTGCACTTGCCAGACCAGCACTTATTCTACTGAGCTCTGTCCCCAGCCCCAGCGGTATACTCCTGACCCTTCCTGCGCTGTGGTTTCTGCCTTCTCGGGCTGAGTGGCTGCTCACTGCTACAGCTTCCTAGCACTCAGACAGTCACTGTAGTCACATCAGCCTCTGGTCAGACCCTGTGAGACTGCCTGATAAATACCCTTGTGTAATTGTGGATATATTTCGTATTGATTCTTTTGATCTAGAAAAACCTAATAATACAATCACTCTAAAGAAATACCTTATATTAGAACTGATAATAAACTTATAAAGATAATTGCTTTTATTTTAAAGATAAAAATAAGAAGTTTCAAAACAGGCTAATGGAAGAGTAACAATAATTAATACATTGTGTGTAGGAATGAAATATTGTCTAAACAATGTTAGTACAAACCTCTGTTTTCAATGAATTAAGAGAAACTTTTAATATATATTTTAAATATAATGTGTATATGTATTTATTTTTTTCTTTTCCTTTCTTTCCTTTCTCCATCCAAAGTTATTCCTCTTTTGAATCATTTTTTGCCAATTAGATCATATCTATTTATTCATACACATTGATCTGATTTATTTCACCTATGAATGTGGTCTATAGTTGAGTCTATTTAGCTTTAAAATTCTCAAGTTTCTCCTTCTCCTTTACATACATAAAAAACACATCTTTTTTATCCATTCCTCACTTGATGGACATTGGGATTGTTTCCAAGATTTAGCTGTCACAACATTGTACTGCTGTAAATATGAGGGCACAAGTGTTGCTGTCATATGATATCTTTAATTCTTCTGGCAAGACACATAAAAAGAGAATAGCTGGGTTGAAAGGGACTTCCAATACTAACTTCTTAAAGAATCTCCACACTGATTTCCACAGAGGTTGCTCCAATCTACACTCCCACCAGCAAGTGGAGAAGGTTCTGTTTTCCCTACAGATCCTACAAAATTTGTTATTGGCTGATTTCTTGATGATAGCGATTTTTTTCCAGGGAGATACGGAATCTCAGCATTGTTTTAATTGGTATTTCTCACATGACCAATGGTATTTAACGTTTTTTCATATATTTATTTGCTGTTTACATTTCTTCCTTAGAGAAGTGTATATTCATCTCAGATACGCGCTTTTGGGTTCAGTTTTTCAATTTTAGAAGCCTGATGTTTTTCAATTCTTTGAAAAAAAATGTTATAAGTAGAGATCCTTTGTTTGAGAGACAGTTGGCTATAGTTGTTTCCCATTCTGTTCGTGATTCCTTCTACGCAGATAAATCATCATCTTAGAACTCCAGCCCACGAGCAACTGGCCTTGTTGCGTTACAGCACATCATGGTGTTGAGTACATTGTGGAGCGAAACCTTTCACCTAGGCACCAGGAAGCAAAGGGAGCAACTTAGGGGCCAGGATATCAATTTCTCCTTCAAGCCCTTATCTGCAAGTACTCCGAGGCTTCCCAGTAGCCTTCAACTCTTAAAGGTTCCCTTGGTCTCACTAGCACCACTAGGGAGTAAGGCCTTTAATAAACCCTGAAGATCCATAATGTAGCACTATAGTTTTAAAAATTTTTTATTCTTCTGGCATCCACTTCAGTATAAATGCTTCAAACTTATCATTCTTAATAGCTGAGTAATACTCCATTATATAGAAATACCACATCTTTTTCAACCATTCCTCATGTGATGGACATCTTGGTTGTTTCCAAGATTTTGCTATCACACATTGCGCTGCTATAAACATAGGTACACATATATCACTATGATACAATGTATCCAGATCCTTTGGGAAAATTCCCAGGAGGGGGATAGCCGGCTTGAATGGGATTTCTAGTCCTACTCTTTTGAGGAGTCTCCACACTGACCTCCACAATGGTTATACCAGTCTACATTCCCACCAGCAGTGGAGAAGTGTTGTACAACATTTGTTGTTGGTTGATTTCCTTATGATAGCCATTCTCTCTGGAGTGAGATGATATCTCAGTGTTGTTTTTATTTGCATTTCATGAATGGCTAGCGATGTGGAGCATTTTTTCATATATTTATTCGCTTCTTTAATTTCATCCTCTGAGAAGTGTGTATTCATCTCAGATGCCCATTTCTGAATTGGGTCTTTAAATTTGAGGGCCTGGTTATATCTTAGTTCTTTATAAATTCTAGACAGTAGTCCTCTGTCTGATTCCTTATATACTCATAAGTGAAATAAACCAGACACACATGTGTAAATATCGTATAGTCTCCCTAGTATAACGAGCGAAAAGCAGAAATAAAAAAGGAAACTTACAACAACTAAAATCAATTGAGTCAGAGAAGGCAAAGTGAATGGTATATGCTGCAGGATACTAATCAGCTTTTCTTCTGGATGGTTAACAACCTAAGATCACAAGTCTGAGTTGGAGAAATAGAAGAGCCACAAGGCCCGCCAACATTTTGGCCCTAGCCTTTCAAGGTCAGCGAAGACTCAGGACATAGGAGAACCTGTACTGCAATATCATGAGACTCAGGTGAGCTCCAAATTTTCTGAGCAAGGAGATTGTGGAGCCACAGAGGAAAGAGATTGAAGTTCTAAAGTGTGCCTGGGGAGAGTCA